>QNUK01000592.1:167500-280000 GCA_013621035.1 Clarias magur
TGGGAACATCTGGTTCCAAGTTCATTGTTCACACCATCTGAATACACACACACACACACACGGATTAATTACAACACGAGACTCGACAATAAAACATAAATCTCATTTCAGGTTTAAAAACTAGTGCTGCCGAAAGCTGGTTCTGTTTTTTCTCGCCTGTTTTCCAGTCGCTTTGATCTGATGAAATACTTTTCTAAATCCACAGCCAGACCCCCCGAGGGCAGTTACTCCACCACATGTATACGGGTTTCTCGTCTGATCCATCATCACTCCTGCTGTTCCCTGTCGTTCACCTGACCGTCTACAGGGTCTTCACAATTCCACTTCGAGCCTCGTTCATGTCGTGTCGTGAAGCGGAGAGAGAACTGCAACAGCTCGCTTTCTCTTTGATTCTGATAGCTGCAGCGGCTAATGCTAGCTGTATGCGAGTGTGAAGGCTCTCCTGGTGTTTTGTAGATCCTCTGTCGCATCTCCGTGGTCCTCCTGAAATATCGATTCTTCCGCTGTTGCAAAAAAAAAGTCCAGCATTCCTCCTTTTCTCCTCACGCAGTTTGAATAGCTTGCTTAGATTTCTGACCTGGTCCATTTGATCGATTTCAAAGAGTGAAAATCAACAGAAGGACTTCAAACAGGATGCCGTGCTGGGCGGAGTCCTGCACGTGGAGTGGGGTGGTGCGAGCGACTTTACTTCAGCTCCGCAGTCACTGGTCTGGACAGGTAGTGCTCGGGATGATGGGAGGAGTGTTGAGTTTGTGTCCTCAGTGTTCTTTGCTGAAATTACTGATGAAACTTCCATGAGATAAAACGCCTGCTGGACCTGTACCTTACTTTAGAATCCTTTTATTCTTTCATTTCAACTCATCGTTCTAAATCATAAATCATGACCGCAACCCGATAGGACCCCTTTGGGAGGAATAAGGGGCGGAGACTTATAATAAGGGGCGGTTGCCTTCGTCCAACATCAGTGTCTGACCTCACAGATGCACTTCTAGAAAAACGGTTAAACATTCCCATAATCACACTCCGAAACCGCGTGGAAAGCCTTCACAGAAGAGTCGAAGCTGCTACAGCTGCAAAGGGGGCGGAGCCAACATCATGTTAAACCCTATGGATTAAGAATCGGATGTTACACAAGTTCATATGCATGTGAAGGCAGCCGAGGGAATATTTTTAGCAATACAGTGTGTGTGTGTGTGTGTGTGTGTGTGTGTGTGTGTTGCACATAATCCAGTTGAGTTGAATTTATGATATGAAGAATTAAGGCAAAAGGGGTTCAAGCCAGTACTAACAAGGTGTACCTAATGAAGTGGCCTGTGAGTGTATCTACAGTATACTCGGCAGTGTTCTGAGCCGTCCTGCGTTCACGTGCTGACGTATGAGCTCAAACGCCTGTAATGTGACTCTGTACAGTTCGAGTCTGAGCACTGAGGGGTTACATGTGAGTGTGTAACGTCCCGCTCAGGGTTTCATTACATCAAGGGTTATGTTTCCGTTTCCAGACTCGGTTACAGGTGTGTGTAGGTTCGATCCCGCGTCTCTTTCTGCGTCCGGAGGATTCATAAACACAGACGTCCAGTGCTGCAGTGTAGATAACGATGGTTTGTTCTTCTCAAAGTCAGTTGTTTTTTAATAATAATGCTTGAGACAAAGATTTGTGAATAATTAGTGAATAACTGTTTCATTTCAATACTCTGCTGTTTTTCAGTTTCAGTAACTGTGTAAACCGAAGCACTCGTTCTTCACTGTGTGTTAGGGAGCAGAGGAACTTCGGAGAAATCAGGTGAAATAAATCAGTTCTGCCACGGTAAAAAAAAAACAAAAAAACAAGTAAATAAATAAATAAAAAAGCTTCCAGGACAAAAATGAGAGTCATTTCTTCCCTTATAGCTGGTTGTGTCTCTCCATAATAACAGCTCCGGTCCTGACAGGTGATCGTCCACCCTGAGTCCTGTGATCACTCCTGTCAGCTTCAGCATCACTCACCTCTCACTGGCATTTAGATGCCTGTGTGTGTGTGTGTGTGTGTGTGTGTGTGTGTGTGTGAATGTGTGTGTGCGCGTTCTTGCTGTTCCTCAGCTTTAGTTTAGTATTTGTTGAACCAGCAGCAATAAAACAAAACGTCATCCTTATAGCACTCTCCAGCGCTCTGTCTCAGACAGACTTGAACATCACCACTGAGCTGTGCCTTTAACCCTGTCCTCTATAACCCTGTCCTCTCTAACCCTGTCCTCTATAACCCTGTCCTCTTTACATTTGTCATCATTAATGCTGTCCTCACTAAACCTGTCGTCTTTAACACTACCCTCTCTAACCCTGTTGCCACTAACCCTGTCCTCTCTAACCCTGTCCTCTCTAACCCTGTCCCCACTAACCCTGTCCTCTCTAACCCTGTCCCCATTAACCCTGTCCTTTCTAACCCTGTCCTCTCTAACCCTGCCCTCCTTAACCCTGTCCTCTTTACATTTGTCATCATTAATGCTGTCCTCACTAAACCTGTCGTCTTTAACACTACCCTCTCTAACCCTGTTGCCACTAACCCTGTCCTCTCTAACCCTGTCCCCACTAACCCTGTCCCCACTAACCCTGTCCTCTCTAACCCTGCCCTCCTTAACCATGTCCTCTTTACATTTGTCATCATTAACGCTGTCCTCACTAAACCTGTCGTCTTTAACGCTACCCTCTCTATGCTGTCCTCACTAATGCCGTCCTTACTAACGGTGTCCTCTCTAAAACGCTGCGCCTCTCTAACTCTGCCCTCACTAATTCTCCTTTTACTAACGCTGTCCTCTTTAACCCTGTCCTCACTAACGCTGTCCTCTCTAACCGTGCCCTCATTAACCTGTCCCTTGTAAGCCTGTCCTCTTTAAGTTTGTATTTACTAATGCGAATAATTTCAGCTCACTGTTTAGGTAAAATATCTCTCTGTTCTCACAGTGAACCTGTGTATAATTTTGTACTGAGACACCCGATGGCGATGTGAGACATTAAAGTGCAGCGGCGGGCGGGGCCGTGAGGGTTAACACGCGGGACCGTTAGAGCTGAACACACTAGAAAACACTCAAAGACTCTCCGTTCTCTCTGCCAGTAAACTCGGCAGATGAGTGGCGTAGGTGTCGCATGAATCATGTGAGTCGGGAGTGATGGACGCTTCTGTAGGAGGTTTGAACTGTTACGCACACATACACACACACACACACACACACACACACACACACACACATACACACACTCCACCCCACCCACGCCCTCTCGACAGGACCTGCATGGCCACGCCTTAACCTTAACCTACACTGTCAATGGGAAAGATAAATATTCTATGCATCACTGGTGTAGTCAGACTCGCTCAATCTGAAACAAGACATGAAAGCAGATCATTTTATAAATAAGTTTAATGTTTGTAATAAATGAATAATGTTTTTTAGTTTTAACCGCAGGACGTTTGGAGTCTAAGCCCGTTACTGTACACACTCTGTGAAAGCCGTGACCCTCAGGCACATACACATTTCCTTCCTCTTAAAATTCCCTCTGTGTGAGGAACAGAAGTCGCTCATGAGGAAAAGTCATTTCTCAGAGCTGTTCAGCTGGGACTAAGCTCTCTCAGGGAGGAGAGAGGGCCGAAGCTCCGTCTCCACGCTTTACTGCACCTCAGTCAGACCTACACCCGGGTCTCGCAGGGCCTGCGCACCACGACACCCCACGACACCCCACGACACCCCACATTACTGTGTGATTCTTTCATTCACTCTCTCACTCCATCTCTCTGTTTTTTTATTGTTCACAAGGACATCCTCAATAACCTGGACAACCTGGACTCCTGTGATCTGGAGGACGATGACCTGATGCTGGACGTGGACCTGCCAGAAGACGTCTCCCTCCACAGTGGTACGTCTCATCCGTCTTTACAGACACACCTACTGCACTCACTCCGTGTTCGCTCTCTGCGTCGTTAGCGCTGCGTGTCCTGCCTCCTGCACTACACACTCATCATGTGCAGACGTTTGTGTAATGGTTGTGTGATTTATAATTTAGTAAACAAACTCCTGCTCGACAGTTTCCCCTGAGAGACACCAAGGTCGCAGATTTACATCAGTCAGTGTGAGGCATAAAGTGATGGAAAGATCTTGGGTGTGAAGTCTAGTACGTCTGACTGTAGAGCGCTAACGCGACAGACTGCTGAACGCCCGGGTCGCTCTGTGCAGTTTAACGTCTCACACCAGGTGAGTGCGGCTCAGATTCCCTCACGTGAGGTTCTGCTCACTTTACAGCCAGATATCAGCTGATCCGTCATCACGTGTTCAAGGCAAAGATTTGTTTATTTCTTTTCACTGCATTCACTTCAGTGTAAAGTTACAGTCATGGGGAAAAAAGAAAGTACACCCTCCCTATGTTCGGTGTTTGAAGCTTTTTCTTGTCCCTTTGAAACTCAGTGTGTCTAACGCGCTTGAGTCAGAGACAGGGAGAACTTCACTGTCCTTTATCTGGACTAATATCTCTCCAATATTATAAGTATATCTGGTTTGGAAATAAATCAAACTAGAAAAAGTGACTTACTGAAGAGGGAAAAAAAGGTAATGTTTTTGGTTTAAAAAAAAATGTTTTACAAAAGAATATTAATTGTTCATTGTTCCACATGTTGGTGTGTAAATGTCAACGTAAAACCCTCAGTGTGGGATGAAGCTGCCTGATATATAAAGCTTTAAACCCCCACTGTGTCAGTCAGAGAACCTGAACCTGTAAGTGGAAGAGCTGTATGAATTAGAGGCCATACAGAAAGCCAGACTGACACCGCTGGCCAAGCCATTACTTTATTAATCTATTATTATCTAAAGGTCCCAAATGAGTTTTTGTAAAAGGTCTATCGTTATATTTAGGTCACGTCCATGGTGGAGCACTTTATTACATTTAACAGGTGAGTTAAAGCCCTTGGCGTTCCATCTTAAAAAGAAACGTCTGGAGGAACTCTGAACACGGCCAAGATCTAATTTACAGTAAGATGTTTGAGAAAGAAGTGGACACGCACACCCGCCTGCATACATGAGAAGATGGGGAAAAGAAAAAAAAAAAGACAATAATAAAAAAAAAAAATAAATACATAAAAAAAAGCAAACAGGAGGGGAAACACACTGCTGTAAACACCTCAAACCAAGCAGCTTCCTGCACCGCAAAAAGAAACGTCAAGCCGCTTCCTAATAAAGTTCATGCGACAGCTGCAAGATTAACAATTAAAATGCCACCATATAACAGAAATCACTGTGAACCTTATACGTTTGAAAACGCATGTGTGCCGAGAGACATAATCAGCACGATGAGGAGAACTGTACAACAACCGTAACGGAAACGCCGGAGAAGAAGGCTAAATGCAAATACACAGACGTGATAAAACGTATAAAAACACACAGCCAGAGCTTCCCTTTTACCTGGATACCGAACGGCACTATACCCCGACTCACCTCGTACCCACCAACACTGTCCACACCGGTCACGTGACCGTCGTCCCAGCGTCGGAGTGAGGGACTCCTTCCTCTCCAGGCTCTCGGCAGCAGGTCAGTCCTCTGCTCTTCTCCGCGCTGAAGGCTGATCCTCAAGTGACACAGGTGGAAGGATGAGTAGACCAGTAGTCGTAAATTCAGAATATCCACGCAGCAGGTGCCTTACACACGCAAAGGTCCACGCGTCGTACACTCGGCACTGTGACCCCCAATCCCCTGTGAGGTCTGGACAGGTAGACAGACGCCCAGGGATACCCGCTCTGTCCCTCATACTGGAGAGAGTTTACAGAAGGACGAGTCTGTTGATCATAGGATGCAGACCTCCCCCATTTAATTTTTTTTTTAATATACAGTATATATATATTTTTTTATGGAGCACAGAGCTCATTGTACTCAATCATGTAGCCATTTATTCTTCGAGTTAGCAGCTTGGTTTCCTTCCATACCATCTTTCAAACCTTCTGGATCTGCTTTCCCGATCCTTACATTTACTTTTCAGCGTCAGCACTTTACTGGTCGTTAACGGAATCCTCTCAAAACAAGCCGCTTAGCAGAGAGTCCAGTGTAGACCGTAGAACACTTGCGGAGAAAGTTCGCTCCTCATGAACAGATCCAGAGCCTTGCAAAAGTATTAATACCCCTTAATACTTTAAGTGTCGTGAGACTGAGAAGTGTTGGCTACACACACACACACACACACACACACACACGCGCACACACACACACACACACACACACACACACACTCACACCACTCACACACACCACTCACACTCCTTCCCACGCTCCAGACTCACCTGCAGGGCACATGTTCACAGCCCGTCTCCTGTGTTGCAGATGTTGACGTTTCGCCCTGTTACGATCACTCAGACGGGAGTTACTGGCCCTGGAGGAAGCGAGGCCAGTGCAGGGGGATGGCCGAGCATCTGCACTACCACGACCGGTACATCTGCACCTCATACCTCTGTCTGCACTCTGTGTGTTTGTGTGTGTGTTTATATCTCGGTACTGAACACCTGATGTAACTCTTCAGTACTCGTTTCTCCCCGCTCATTGATTTAATTAGTATTCAGTTAGCCAATCATGTGACTTCATTAAATGTTTGTTCAATCTAGTTTAGTGATTCAGAAGAGGTGACACATTGTGTGTGTGTGTGTGTGTGTGTGTGAACTTACACACACCTCAAATATTACATATCATGTTAAATAAAACGTTAAATATCATGTTATTCTACCTGTAAAGTGAAAAACTTTTGTAAACAAGTTTATTCTGTCTCTGTGTCCCTCTCACTGTGTGTGTGTGTGTGTGTGTGTGTGTGTGTGTGTGTGTGTGTGGCAGAGACGGAGTTCTGCAGTCGTTTGATAACCGCCCCATGCTGAGTCTGAGCAGGAGCGGGTCAGAACCGTCGTCTCTGGATGAGCTGATGCTGAAGCACATGACCCAGGACTGTGTGTCTGTCAAAGAACAGCTGTTTCACCTGAGAACACTGCTGCAGGTCTGACACACACACACACACACACACACACACACTCAACACTGCCAAGGTTGTGTAAAACCATCATTCCCAGTAGACAGTCAGAGACGGAGATTATTTTCAACAAAATGCAGGTCATATTCACAGACATGAGGGGGAACTGAGATGTAAAGCAACCAATCACCTCACCGTCAACAAACCTGAGTGAACAATGAGAGTGGGGAGGACAGCATGTAAACATAGCAGTTCACCAGAATACTCTACGTCCATGAGTCCCCCAGATCTGCTCCTTTACCTAAGGTTAATCTATTTACAAACATGCTGCGCTAAATAAATCGGTTTTTAGCCGAGACTTAAACACTGAGACTGTGTCTGAGTCCCGAACATTAACAGGAAGACTATTCCATAACTTTGGGGCTTTGTAAGAAAAAGCTCCGCCCCCTGCTGTACTTCTGATAATACAAGGTACCAACTAATAGCCTGGACCTTTTCATTAAACTAGGCGTGGTTTGGCTGGTAAATGAATAATTAGGTCACTGCTGTAAGCATGTATGTAAGACACCTTTTAAAGCGTAACGACTTATTGCCCTGCTGCCTGCCTCTGAAGCCGTTAATTAATGTTTCATTAAATTCCCTGAAGTGAGCAACATGAGTTCAGATTTCATACTGGAATAAAAAAAAAACTCTCCCTGAAGCCTTTCAGAATTATTGAGAGAGATTTGGTTTTCTCCTCTTTTACAAAAAAAAAAGGCTCTCGATTACTTCATCAACATTCTGCACAGGCAGCTGCGTTCTCCAACACCGAGCTCTCTCAGGTCATTGTGTTATTGTGCGTCATGATGGATATGATTAGGACTCGAGACTTCAGGAAGACCAGAATACTGATTCGGGCAGCAACGCGTGAGCTTGTTGACGTTCCACTCTCCCGGCCAGATTAATTCCTTCGTTAAGCAGGGTGAAGAGTCGACTCTTTATTTGCATGTTATAATTACGACAGTGGCATTACTGCATTGTTCCTGCACTGTTCATTTCCATTTTGTTATTTATTTCCTTTATGGGACGATGAACAAGTGCTGCAGAAGGTTTAATTGCGTCCCAGGTGAGAGCTGGTGCAGGATAGAATTGAAGTGTTGAAGTGTTTAGCGCTAAGGGTAAGCTGTCGTGCACAATTGGGCTCATTGTGTGTGTGTGTGTGTGTGTGTGCGTGCGTGTGTGTGTGTGCGTGCGTGTGTGTGTGTGTGTGTGTGTGTGCGTGCGTGTGTGTGTGTGCGTGCGTGCAGATGGAAGAGGATGGGGAGTCTGAGCGCTTCGTGTCCAGTCCATCTTCTGAAGAGCCGAGCTATCAACAAGTAAGAGTTTCTGTGTTTTAAACAACGATTCTGTGATTTAAAACAGAGTAAAGAGTAAAGCATTAAATGTAACTTCTGAGGGTTAATTTTAATTTGGGCTGATTTTTAATTTTATGTTTTTAAATGATCATTCCTGTCAGTCAGGTTTAAACTGTAAAATGTTTAGTGACTTTATGTAAACTACATTAAACACACTGATGTATATCTGATACACCATATCACCCTGTAGTACAGTCTGACACACTGTAGTACACTCGGACACACTGTAGTACACTCGGACACACTGTAGTACACTCGGACACACTGTAGTACACTCGGACACACTGTAGTACACTCGGACACACTGTAGTACACTCGGACACACTGTAGTACACTCGGACACACTCTAATGCACCATATTGCACTTGGACACACACTAATACATTTTAGTACATTCTAGTACACTCAAACACTCTAGTAAACTCTGATACACTCTAGTACACTCTGACACACTCTAAAACACACTAGTACACTCACTCTGACACACTTTAAAACACTCTAGTACACTCTAGTACACTCTAGTACACTCTAGTACACTCTAGTACACTCTGACACACTCTAAAACACTCTAGTACACTCACTCTGACACACTCTAAAACACACTAGTACACTCACTCTGACACACTCTAAAACACTAGTACACTCTGACACACTCTAAAACACACTAGTACACTCACTCTGACACACTCTAAAACACTCTAGTACACTCTGACACACTCTAAAACACACTAGTACACTCACTCTAAAACACACTAGTACACTCACTCTGACACACTCTAAAACACACTAGTACACTCACTCTGACACACTCTAAAACACACTAGTACACTCTAGTACACTCTGACACACTCTAAAACACACTAGTACACTCTAGTACACTCTGACACACTCTAAAACACACTAGTACACTCACTCTGACACACTCTAAAACACACTAGTACACTCTGACACACTCTAAAACACACTGACGCACTCTAGTACACTCTGACACACTCTAAAACACGCTAGTACACTCAGACACACTCTAAAACACACTAGTACACTCACTCTGACACACTCTAAAACACACTAGTACACTCACTCTGACACACTCTAAAACACTCTAGTACACTCTGACACACTCTAAAACACACTAGTACACTCTGACACACTCTAAAACACACTAGTACACTCACTCTGACACACTCTAAAACACACTAGTACACTCACTCTGACACACTCTAAAACACACTAGTACACTCACTCTGACACACTCTAAAACACACTAGTACACTCACTCTGACACACTCTAAAACACACTAGTACACTCACTGACATTAACACTCTAAAACATACTAGTACACTCACTCTAAAACACACTAGTACACTCTAGTACACTCTGATACACTCTAAAACACACTAGTACACTCACTCTGACACTATAAAACACACTGACGCACTCTAGTACACTCTGACGCACTCTAAAACACTCTAGTACACTCTGACACACTCTAAAACACACTTGTACACTCTGACACACTCTAAAACACACTAGTACACTCACTCTGACACACTCTAAAACACACTAGTACACTCACTCTGACACACTCTAAAACACACTAGTACACTCTGACACACTCTAAAACACACTAGTACACTCTAGTACACTCTGACACACTCTAAAACACACTAGTACACTCACTCTGACACACTCTAAAACATACTAGTACACTCACTCTGACACACTCTAAAACACACTAGTACACTCTAGTACACTCTGATACACTCTAAAACACACTAGTACACTCACTCTGACACTATAAAACACACTGACGCACTCTAGTACACTCTGACACTCTAAAACACTCTAGTACACTCACTCTGACACACTCTAAAACACTCTAGTACACTCTGACACACTCTAGTAAACTCTGACACACTCTAGTACACTCTGACACACTTTAAAACACACTAGTACACTCACTCTGACACTCTAAAACACTATAGTACACTCTGACACTCTAAAACACACTAGTACACTCTGACACACTCTAAAACCATCACACACAATAATACACAGTGACACACTCTAGTACACTCTAACAAACTTATACCCTGTAGTCCACCCTGCCACACACTAATACGCTGTAGTACACCATCATACACACTAACACACTGTCTGTGTTGGGTCTCTCTCTCTCTCTCTCTCTCTCTCCCTCAGGAGGTTCAGTCAGTCAGTCATGTGCTCACATAGTCACACTCCCTAAATCTGATCTTTGTTTATGCTAATATTATTCACATACATTGCGATTGAAGGTGTGTGTGTGAAGTGAGTGCGGATTATTTAATTATTTACAGAAAATATCACAGGAAGAGAAGAGTGAGTAAAAGTTTATAAACCAAACACAGATCATACAGTCTGAGCTCAAGTTACACAAAAAGACAAAAACAAGATAAAATAGTCCTGCTTTGTGTGGGAGTGTGTGGGAGTGTTTGTAGTTAAGAGGAGCCGAACCCTGTGTGTCTCACCTGTCAGTGTCTCAGGTCTCAGTCAGGCTGAAACGTACTCCTTCTGTTCATTTGCTTGATCAGATCATTATATTATATACATGCTGAGTTTTGTACAGGTACAGATGTGTGTGTGTGTGTGTGTGTGTGTGTGTGTGTGTGTGTGTCCTGATCACCTGACTCGTGTTCCAGGTGGACGAGTTGCTGAAGGAGGTGCAGAAGCTGAGGGAGGAGCTCCGAGGGAAAGACGTTCTGATCTCAGCACTCACTCAGCAGCTGGTACTCCACTCTCACTCCTCACTCCTCCGCTCGAGTGCTCACTCTCTCTTCATCCTTTATTTGTTTACTGAAAGTTTCATTTCTGACATTTAAACATGAGGATTACAAACGTGCTTCAGGATGATGAAACACTGGGAGTGAGAGCTTCACTTACACTTCAGTCATCTCTTTCCCTCCTTCTCTCTCTCTCTCTCTCTGCTGTTGTTTTGTGTTTGTGTTCATTTATCTTCTGGAGTGATTTGTTTTTTGGGGGAATAAACACAAACATAGACACACACCAACACACACACACATAATTTAGTCTTAACAACATGTTGATTATGTCTCTCTTGTCTGTGTGTGTTGTATTCTCCTACGAGCCGCTCCGATACTTTAACCCCGTCATGCTTTAGTCGTTTAGTGTCTCTTTGATGTTTGCTACATTTCTGTGTTTAAATCTGGAGCAACGTTCCAACACTGAAGACTCTCTATATATGTGTTTTTTATTTTATTTTTTTTTTTTCCCCTGTGTCTCGTTGAACAGTCAGCTCCTGTGGCGGTGACGCCGTGTCTCTGCCAGCAGGGGGCGCCACAGAGACGAGCGCACCAGGACAAAAGCACTCAGACTCCATGGAGAGGACAGAAGGTGAGTGAGCTCCTCATAACCCTGGTCACGTCCCTCTGCGAGAAGGTTCAGACGGCTCGGTGATCAGCTGAGGCGCTACAGCGCGCTGTTGGGTCACTGCTCAGGTTCCTGGATGAATCGCTGCAGCTACCAGTCAGCCATGTCCCTGATTAAAACGCGTCTCCTCTGTCATGTCCTCTGGCACGACCATTAATGAGAGTCATTGTAATTATATAGAACAAATAAATGATATGTAATATAACTTTTAAATGAAATTCCCCTGCGCTGAACCGAACTCTGTCCTCACTCAAGCATAACTTGGACACGCCCCTGATTTATACAGACTCCGCCCCTTCGTCTGTAACTCTCACATCACGACTGAACAGCGGTTAACCCTGAAATTTCCTCTGAGCTCTGAGTCCTGGTGTGTGTGTGTGTGTGTGTGTGTGTGTGTGTGTTGTTGCCAGGATTAAATCCCCAGTGTGTGAGCGTGACTCCGCCCTGCCGCTGGTACAGAGATCAGACCGTGTCTCAGTGGTCTAGACCAGATTCTGCCGAGCTGAGTGCACTCTGAACGAGCTGCGAGTGTGTGAATGACAGAGTTCCCCCGTTCCCCCTGAGCTCTACACGTGACTGTGCGGCTCCTCTTCCATCTTTAGACGTGATCTCTTTTCTCCGTGTCCTTGTGAATCCTGCTGAAGTCTGGAGCTTTTATCATCACCCGATGCTCAGAGTTCTGCCGATAATTCTCCGGTGTCTCAGCGGTCCCGTCTCTCTGGTCTCCTGCGCCGTGTTTGTAGCAGTTAAAAGGCTCGTCTCAGCAATGAGAGAGGAGGTGATGTGAGGACAGTGGCGTCCATCACTGTGTGCAGACGATGAGCGATGCGCCGTGTGTCTCGGAGTCGAGCGACAATCTCGCCGTTTAATCACAGAATTACAGAGCAGCATCGCGGCCAGGTTTCTCTCTCACACTGCTCGCGTTCATTCATCTTCTGCTGCAGGAGAAAGGCATTGTGGGTAGTGCTGTGCTGGGAGGAAGAGAGGGGGTGACATAGGGCTGGGCGATACAGAAATTTTTTTTATCACCATATAATGTTTCATATCATTCGTTATCGGTAATTATTGAATATTTATTAATGAAGACCAGTAGAAAAAGAGGGGTTGCTGGTGGCTGGGATGCACGAGGATTTTTTTGCAAGTTTGCTCACTATTGGGAAGTTGCGCTCATGTAGCACTACATCCAAAGAAACGATATGTGGATGATTATGCAACTATTCATTAACTTTACTCACAGATAGCTGTGTGTAATCGGTGGCTAAAGCACCGCGACGAGTGCAGTTGATGAGTGAAGCGGCTCACCATATTCGCCTCGCTGTCAGTCGTGATGCACACGTGGAGCAGCGCATCAGCTAGGGTTTGCGCAATAAACCCACCCGTGGTGTTTCCGGGAGAATATGCGGTGTCCAAGCATTTCCTCTTTAGATCCCAGTTGTCATTAAAATGTACTTAAGCTGATGTACGGGTCTCACGTGCGGCTTGTCCAGAGGGCAGCTCGCTCTCCACTGTTTTCCTACACTTTGTAGTATTTCTTTTTGTATTTCTTTGGCAATGTAGAACGCGATCGCGTGGCTTATATCATTGTATCGCTTGGAGGATTTTTTATAAGGCATTAGTGCCGAGTCCCTCTCCATCGCACAAGCAAGTTGCTTGTGTTTCCATACTTGGCCGGGATGTTTTTTTTTTTTTTTTGCAAAGTTTACACACAACATTGTTCTGGTGTTGATCAGAAGAAAAGTAACCAAAAAACCGGTGAGCTGATGCATCATTTTCGATTCACAATCTCCTCCCTACTGCGTGGCACGGCACTCATTTTCGCGTGTGTTATACTGACGTGAGTTGGTGATGACACAACGCGGAGTGGCTGCGTAAGCTTATTGGCTGTTTACTGGTCACTCGTGCCGCGCTCATTCATCGGGAGATCTGATAGGCTGTTGAGATTAAGGCAAGGCGCACGCTCAGTCAGCCGCATTTTAATAAAACTATTTTAATTAAACTATAGCGCTTCATACCGAATGTTTTTATTTATCGTTATCGACAACGGTCTACCGTCAATAAATACCGATACCGTTTTATCGCCCAGTCCTAGGGTGACACTGCTTTTGTTTTACATCCTGCTGTTCATCCTGAGCTCTGTGAGATACTGGACATGGAGAGACAGAGAGAGAGAGAGACAGACAGACAGACAGAGAGAGAGAGAGAGAGACAGACAGACAGAGACAGAGAGAGAGAGAGACAGACAGAGAGAGAGAGAGAGACAGACACAGAGAGAGAGAGACAGACACAGAGAGAGAGAGACATAGAGACAGAGAGAGAGAGACATAGAGACAGAGAGAGAGAGACATAGAGAGAGAGAGACATAGAGAGAGAGAGACAGACAGAGAGAGAGACAGGCAGAGAGAGAGACATAGAGACAGACAGAGAGAGAGACATAGAGACAGACAGAGAGAGAGACATAGAGACAGAGAAAGAGACAGAGAGAGAGAGAGACAGACAGAGAGACATAGAGACGGAGAGAGAGAGATTCGTACAGGAAATGTTTGTCAGCAACATCACCCTTAATCTCCAGACTGGACTCTGCTCATGTGTTTAATACGAAGCAGCTCCTGGTCCAGACTCGACTCCACCGTGACCCAGACGCAGCGCTTGCTGAAGATGAATAAATGATATGAGTGGAGGAGCTGCTGTGTGACTCGACACTCGATCTTGTTTTGAAAAGAGTTTCTGATATCACGCTTCCTCCACAATCACGTTGACGGTTTCCTTCATTACCCACGATGCCGTGCTGATGGTGTTGCAGTGGGATTAACATTTCTACTCCAGATCATTTCTACTTAAGAGAGTGATGTTCAGCTCTCTCTCTCTCTCTCTCTCTCTCTCTCTCTCTGCTCATATGCTCGAACACATCTGCAACACACTCGCCGTCTCCTACATCGCTGAGCCGAAGTGCATCCTGGGATTTTGATTCCAGCGTTCCAGAAGTCTCAGCCTGGTGTTGTCACTGGAGTATGAGGGCCCGGGGAATGAAAAGTGTTTGAGGAAATAAGATGTTTCCAGGAGACACAGAACCAGCGTGATTTTACAATCTGAAATATTTTCTCCCATTAAAGCGAGAACACAAACAGCGCCCCCCACTGGCATCAGAGCACAATAAACATCCATCACATGGCATGACGCAAAATAAACACCTGTGGGTAAAGACCAACTGATCAATATCACTGAGCCAGCAGGGGGCACTCAAAACACACACACACACACACACACACACACACACACACACACACACACACACTGAGTACTGAGGAGGTGCTGTAATACAGCCATGTGCATAAGCATTGAGTGTGTGGGAGTGTGTTTGGGGTGCAGCAGACGCTCCACATATACACTCATTAAAAATGGTCAACTGTGAGTTTTGATTCCCGGGTGATGCTGTATCATCCCGCAGCCGACGCCTAGAGAGAGCCGATTGGCCGAGCTATCAGGGGGGAGGGACAAGAGGCACTTAGTTCTGTCACATCAATCACGGCTCTACAGCCAATCAGGGGCGTCGGTGAGCTCACGCAAGCGGAAGGAGCGGATAGCGCCGTCCTCCGAGTGTGTTACGCCGTGAGCGGGTGTTTAAAAAGAGTGTGTCACAAGATAGTGTTTGGCCCTCCCTGACTGACATGTGGTACTACTAGTAGCCTTAATGTGGGAGCCCCCTAGTGACCGGAAGGAATTGGATACGACTAAATTTGGGAGAAAATCGTGGAAAAATCCCCCCCCCCATCCCAATAATTTTTAAATTGTTCATATGGTTTTAATCATGTGTGGAAGGAGTCTCCAGTGTCAGCGGCGTGGAACAGTAAAGCTGTAGCTTAAAGTTTTCCCACATCTTCAGGACAGAGGAGGTTACGCTGCTTTACGGTTTCTCAGTCACATGACAGGCTGCAGGTTTCTGAGAGAGAGAGAGAGAGAGAGATGGTGAGGAGACAAACTTTACTGAGCTGTAACTTGTGTGTGCATGAATTCTCATTAATTCAACAGATTTAACTGGAGAGAGTGGGGACTGTGTAAAAGGTGTGTGTGTGTGTGTGTGTGTGTTAGACAGTGGGTCAGTGTGTATCTCTCTGTATCTCTGTACAGGATACTCTTCCTCCTCCTCCTCCTCCTCCTCCTCCTCTCTCTCCGAGGCGGATGCAGCAGGGGCCTGGCCGTGTGTGCGTCCCGCTCCAACACAAACGGAGTGAGTCTGTCTCAAACCCTCTCACCAGACTGCCCCTGCACCTGACCACCCCCCCACCTCAACCCCCCAAACACCCCTGTATGCCTCTGTGTCACCCTGCGCATCACCCCACACACACACGACCACGCCTGCTCCATCTCCCCCTCCCACTCTGCCGTTTCGTCTTTCAGTGTGTGTGTGTGTGTGTGTGTGTGTGTGTGTGTGTGTGTGATTGTCTCAGCTCCGTGTAATGAGGACACACACACCTCAGGCTGCACTACAGTGATGTCACATTTAGTTTATTCTCATTTTTACTGAGACACCACAGCTGTACCCCTCTCTCCCTCAGCTCCACCCCTCTCTCCCTCAGCTCCACCCCTCTCTCCCTCAGCTCCACCCCTCTCTCCCTCAGCTCCACCCCCCCGGGATTCAGACTTTATATTTTATTCTGGAACTAATAGTGAACAAGCGATTTTATAAAATAAAGATTGGATAAATGAATAAAACTCACATCCTCCTCTGTCTAAGACTGGGTTAAAGAGGACCATGCTGTGAGACAGAGGGCGCTAATAGACACACACACACACAGACACGCACGCACACACACGCGCGCGCGTGTGCGCGCAAATACATTACAGAATGTGTGTGTGAAGTATGTGTGGAATAAACAGACAGCGCTTGCATGCACACACTGATTTCAGCGCTCGTGTGTGATTCTTACAGTGAGGATGGAACAGTGCTGTCATTCTCTATGGCCACACACACACACACACACACACACACACAGGCACTATGTTGCATACACACATCATCTCAGAGAGCTAGATCTTCCCACTCACCCACACACACACACACACCCTGCTGGAGCTCAGAGGTGATGATGTAACCGGCTGCTTAAACTCCGCCCCCTCTCTCCGTCTGTTCTGTTTGTGCTTGTTGATGTTTTACGCTCTGGCATGAAGTGCATGAAGCCTCTGGCTCTGTGAGCAACGCTGAGTACTGCTAAATACTCGGGTTTTGATGTGTGTGTGTGTGTGTGTGTGTGTGTGTGTGTGTGTGTGTGTGTGACTGACCAAGTTCTCCTCTCCTTGTCTCTCCCTCTGCCTCTCCCACACTGCCCTGCCTCAGGAGTGGAGGAGTTAGTGCATTACTTCACAGATACAGCGTGGTATAGTACTTCACTCTAAACTACCCATCTCACACTCCACTGTCTGTCGCATCCCTCCGTCTGTCGCATTCATCTGTCTGTCTGTCTGTTTATCTGTCTGTCTGTTTATCTGCACCTCCTGGCCCAAAAAACAAACACACTTTTGTTAGATTTTGTTCAGCTTTGTTTTTGATCACACACACTGTGTGTCCAGTTCATGTGTGAAAGCGATTCCTCACGCACTCAGCCGCTCTCTCTCTCACACTCAGTGCTGGAACACACCCCGTGCCATCAGTGAAGAAGAAGAAACCCTCCACGGATGTGATGTGCTGGTGATTCAGTACATTCAGGTGGTCATGTGACTTCATTTTATCTCCACATGACGTTGCTGAGTCTCGACCTGAGCGACTGAAGCGACCCCAGATCATAACACTGTCTCCAGAGGCTCGTACAGTCGACACTATGCATGATGGGAGCGTCGCTTCATTACAGCGCTTCCCTTCTCACCCTGACACGCCCATCACTCTGGAATAGACTCAGTCTGGACTCGTCAGGTCACATGACCTTTCTCCATCACTCCACAGTCCAGTCTTTATGATCTCTAATAAACTGAAGACTTTTTCTGATGAGTCTCACTATCGAGCGAGTTTCTTATGGACACACAGCTGTTTAGTCCCAGTCCTGTGAGTCCTCATCACACTGTGTGTGTGTGTGTGTGTCATTAATTATTAAACACAGCTCTGCTAGACATTTTTGATCATGTGATCTCCATCACACACGTTTCTGATCAGGTTTCTCCTGTGACGTTGAGGTTCACGTTCAGCTCTTTACCTCCAGGGTTTAATGATGTCTTCTACAGCTCTTAACCCACGTCCACTCATTTTGAAATAGCAGCTTTTTTTTGGACAGGTGGTGACGAGTTTTTATCTGTTTGTCTCTCTGTTTGTCTCTCTCTCTCCCCCTGTATGTTTCTGTTTCCCCAGCATCTTCACGTCTGTCTGTCCTAATCTCTTTCTCTCTTTACTTGTCTGTCTTTTTTACATCCTAACACCCTCATTAAGACTAACACTCTCGGGAACAAGAGGATTTATGTAATAATATCGTTCATTCTTCTGTATTTAAGCGCTGAAATGTTTTCTGAGTCGAGTGAAAGAGAAAAGCAGCGCTGAATCTTTACTTAAGGATGTTGGTCTTGTCTAGTTCTGCCATGTGATCTCACACACATTATTCAGTCTGTCCCAGTGACCATCAGAGAGGAGACGATTGGGCCGCGTTGTCTGTTGGGAGCTAACGGTGCTAGCTGAGAGACGCGCCTCTCTCGCCCCGCTGCCTTCGTGTCATTTCTCTGTATTAATGATGACGTGGTGTGATGAGCGCTCTGTTCCCTGACCTCGCTCTGCGGCCGAGTCTCACACACACACACACACACACACACACACACACACACACACCACACCGCTCACGGTTAAACCCTCTCGACTCAATCTTTAATCGCGCGTCAGTGTCTCACTCCTGACCCGAACAGAGGCTGCATGTGTTCTTATTCTAATTATTATTTAATGTGTGTCTGAAAATATTTGAGTTAAAGCGCGATGAGGACGCCGAAGTCTGTGGGTTTGAGTTCACAGGATGGAGGAGGCGTGAATTTAGAACTGGATGATATCGAGTCATTAAAGTTTATTCTTTTAGTTCTTTAACTTTCTCACAAGTGCCTTTTCCACCTTTATGGCTGCAACCTTTCAGATTACTTTTTTATTTTTTTTTATTCAGGCATTTGATTTTTTCTTCCCCGTGTCTCCCTCTCTCTGTCTCTCTCTGTATGTGTCACAATTTGTCCACTGCTGCGTCCTAAACCCTTTCAAGCCTTCATTAATTATTTAGGACGTTTCTCTGTGAGGTAGTTGTGTCTCCTTTGCTTTTTCTCCTCTGAGTAATAACCTGCTGCGAGGCGTCTCGGGCCGCTCCGGTGCCGGGTCACACCCGTGATCTCTGTAATCCTGTTTCCTCTCGATCCTCCTGAGAGTTTGAATCTGTATTTTAAGGTCCTAGCCTGAGGCCAGTGTTGTCAGGTGTGGAGGGAGGTGAGAGCAGTGGATGCAGTGAGAATATTTAATGCACTGTTGTGTTTATTATAAATAAAAAAAAAAGTAGGAAATTGAGGTGAACCAGCAGGTGGTGCTGTGAGCCTGAAAAGCCACATCTTGTTGGCGAACTCAGCCTGTTCGCTCTGGTCTCCTGGAACACGAGGGCTGGAATTCAGAAGCCCAGCCTGACTATCCAACAGTCCAGTCCACTAAGATCTCGATATGACAACATTCAGACCGGGTTCAGCTCTAATATCTCTCGGTGTAGTCGAGACGGAGACGGCGTGGGTTTAACGAAAGACTCCGTGAGAAGCAGAACGCACATCAAACGCTCCGCTACACAAAAGCACCCCGAGCGTCGTCCGAGCCGATGAGGGCATCACACAGAATAATTCTCTTTGAGGCAGCCGTGACAGACGGGCTCGCGCCCGCGTCTGTGGTCTCTCTCCGACTCCCGCTCGTGTAATCTGCGTGTAAGCGCCTCTGTGCGCGGCTCTGTCTCAACCCTCGGCCGATTCGCTCGGCCCGCGAACCTGTCAGAGCTGAGACTCGCCGCTCGTAACATGTCAGCTGAAGAGGTGTGCTGCTTTACCAAACGCCGCGTGCAGAGCTTTGATTGTGACCTCGTGCCCTTGCGTGAAAGCCCACGTCACTGTTAATAATTGCAGCGCTGTTGAGTTTCGCTCGGCCCTGCCAACATCGCTTACACTCGGGGGAATCAGAGACACTTCTTCTTTGAAGTCCCCGTGAAATCAAAAGTGGTGTTTTAGAGATTTGCAAACAAGTCTTCCTGCACTGGAGACCCAAATAAAACAGAGAGTATATATTTAAAAGGTCTGTTTGATGGTTTTTATAAAGTTTCATACCAGTCCATGAGCAACCCGAGCAGAACGAACACCTCAACAAACGGCACGTCTGAAAACAAACTTCTTCATTGATCCGCTCAGGTACCGATCGGACGTGACGGGGCCATGGGGTAGCTCGAGCGCGATTAGCCGTTCAGCTCGACACACAGCCATGTAAACTTGAAAACAGAGCAGGTTTCTCATTAGACGGATGTCTCAAATGTGCCGTGAATCTGTTAATAATAATTCTGTTCTTTTCTCCTCCCTCAGCCTCAGATACTACAGCCTTCCCAGCCCTCGGCCAGAGAGCACAACAAGTCGGCCCGACCGTCCCTCCCAGCGCTCTCAGAGGCCCCCAGTGACCGTGTGGATGCCCAGCCTGGTGATGGTCCAGTAAAGCCCCAGTCCTGCACTGTAGTACCAGTTTCTGCCACCAGTAATGCCGCGCTTCCGTCCTCTGTGCCCGCGACTGCGCCTGCTGTTAGCGCCGCTGCTGCTGCCTCTTTATCCTCCAGCACTCAGAACTCTGATAATCTCATGCTCCTCCTAAACACGCGTCTCCAGTCAGATGAGCCGCACGTCCCCGGGGCCCAAGTCAGTAACCACGTCCAGCTGAGGAGGACGACGCCGCACCTCGCCGAACCTCACACACTTGGCGGAGACAGGAAAGCTCACGTTCTCTTGAAACCCCGAGGAGACGAGCGGGCGTCTTTAGGACGAGGAGCGCGAGGTGCGTTTGGGGTTCACCCGGGTTTCGGCGTTCCGTCCAGGATCAGATGTCAGCCCCCCCCGTCCCGCGGCCTGCCCTGCATCAGTGCGGTATCACAGTCCAGTCTAACTCCATCGCTGCACGGCGCCAGAACCGTCTCTGCTCCGAGAGACGAGGAGATCGGCTCAGCCCGGGCTCAGGATCAGTCCCACTCCTGTAACTCTCGCCTCCCAAAGCCAAAGAGCCATTAACCCCGCCCCTCTCAGCACCGCTCAGGGCTTCAGGCTCCCCTGCTCTAAAACCCTGCTGATCTTTCAGCTCATATTTATTTCACCCAGCAGTGCGTTCAGTGTGTTTAATCTCGGCTCTGTACTTAAACACGCAGATCTCTCCGATATCAGCTTCAGGAGATCATCAGAAATCTACTGCTGAAACAAACAAAAAAAAAACGACTCGTCAGTGTCGGATCCTAATGATGTGGCCAGGAGTCTGCAGTGTGCGATTGGCTGTGAGTGGGCGGGGCTTTACTGCATCACTCTATCCAATTATGAGCTCAAATGTCTGCCAGCGATGAAGCACGTGGAGCAGTACATAGCGGGACGGCCCGAAAAACGTCCACAAGTGAAAAGAAAAAGATATAATAATAATAATAATAATAATAATAGAGACCCCACTCAGTTCCTGCAGTGTGAACCAGATGAAAGCTAAACACACCCTCACACGCCTTCTTTATTCAGTGTTTTATTGTGAAAGGCTGTTGACAATCCCTTTATTGCCTTTAAATCTTCACCATGTTAATGATTTAAATTCTCAACATTTCACTTGAAGCTCGCGACCCTGCAAACACTCTACACGGTCAGCTGATCTTTATTAGTACTGCAGTAGTGTGAGTGAGTGTGTGTGTGTGAGTGTGTGTGTGTGTGTGTGTGTGTGTGTGAGAGAGAGAGAGTGTAGAAATTCAAACATTTCCGCGTGAACTCCCCCTGCTCTGATCGCCTCAGTGGCTCCTCCGCCTGGTGAAGGAGAGTGTGGCGGTGTGATCTCTCACTCTACAGAGAGAGTGATGAAGCAGCACTGCACTCTCCTCCTCCTCCTCCTCCTCCTCCTCCTACAGCAGAGTTTGCTCTTGTTTTGAATGAGTGACTGTTGACTTTCCCCGGCTTCATTAATTTCATTAAGTGGTTCTTATAATCTCCCGGAAACACCTCGGGAATCCTCTGACCCCTGACCCCTGACCTGCAGGAGAGAGAGGAGTTGAATTTCCTGCCGTTTTCAGTTCTTCCTAAAGCTCCTCCCTCAGTGCTTGTGTGTGCGTGCGTCTGTGCGTGCGTCTGTGCGTGCGTCTGTGCGTGCGTCTGTGTGTGTGTGTGTGCGTGTCTCTGTGTGAGTGTGTGAAGGTCAGACCAAGTGTGTCAATTCATCTCATCGAACCATTCAGTGTGGAAGTGGGTTGGATTATAGTGTATGAGGCCACGCCCACCATAATTCATTAGAAGAGCTGCAGGTGATACACACCCAGCACGCACTCTACACACACTCTACACACACTCTACACACACTCTAAACACACCCGACACACAACGTTGAAGATTTCTATGCAAGATTTTATTAATTTGAGCTTCCTGGAGTACGTGCTATGAAAGTTTAATTTACATCCCAGAGCGTGAAACACACACACACACACACACACACGGGAAATAGAGAGAGAGATTAATTATTATTGTAACCATAGATAAAGTTATGTACAACATGATGTTAATTAATAATAAGTTGTAATCATTTACAGATTGCTGTGGTGTAAGAGGAATAAACACCACAGGAAATAAATCAGGGTACTCAGTACCCACAGGACCCACAGTACCCACAGTACCCACAGTACTCACAGTACCCACAGTACCCACAGTACCCACAGTACTCACAGGACCCACAGTACTCACAGGACCCACAGTACTCACAGGACCCACAGTACCCACAGTACCCACAGTACTCACAGGACCCACAGTACCTGCCCCATGTGACAGCGCCACACAGGGGTTAGTTCTGTTTTTATGAACTGTTTTCTCTCAAACACTTCTGACTCTCGGCGCAGCGCCTCACGCTGGTGAGGTTTATAATTACTGACACTCGCGTCTGAGAGAGCAGAATAAATCCTCTCGCTGTAATCCTCTATTTTTTAGCTTTTTGCTATAGGAGAAACACACCTCCTACACACTGCTGTTACTACAGGTCGGTCTCTAGCGCGCACACACACACACACGGAATCTCCATCTAGGAAGTACTTAAAGTTCTGTCCTTAAGCGGTGAAGTGTGTGTGAGGATCCTGAAGTGTTTGTTGATTGTAGTGGAAGAGAATGAGCTAATTGTGAGATTGCAGAGTACACACGCACACACACACACACACGAACGATAAGCCCTTCCTTACTGACACAGAAGACGAGACCGATCCCAGCGCTGAGAGAGAGGTGTGTTCTGTTGTAACTGAGGTCTTTTATTTCCAGTTTCTCGTCATGACGTTTCGATTTGTTTTTCTCGTCAGTCTCGTGATTGTTTGTCCTGCTTTGCCTTTTTTCTAATTGTTTTTTGTTAAACATTTCCACGTTCCTCACAACGCCGCTGCTCAATTCTCGGTTCTGATTAGGTTTCGTTGATTTAATATTAATGCGCTCTCTCTAATGCGTTGTTGTTTCCATGGTAACAGCTCATCCACAGGGGCGTGTACAGCACACACACTCCACTGATGGCACATGAATTAAAACGTGTGATGTGTGTGTTGAGGTTTTTTGCAGTAGACTTTAATTTCAGTAACGTTTGCGGAAGGAGTCTCCAGTGTCGGGACGCAGGAGTTTACGCTTCCTTCCAGTTTCTCAGTCACAGAGAGCTGTTCTGCTTGTTGTGTGTGTGTCTGTGTGTCACACACACACACACACACACACGCACGCACAGCTGATCCACAAAATTGACCCCAGCATGTGTTTCGGACTTTGTCTCCTTGTCATGTCTGATGTAAACGCAATGCTTTGTGTGTGTGTGTGTCTGTGTGTGTCTGTGTGTGTCTGTGTGTGTCTGTGTGTGTGTGTTGTGTTAGACACGTGTCGTAGTGGCCTCACCTTCATAAGAGTGTGTATGTCCCTGACTATATAACGTGACCTTGCGCTATACACTACACAACATGACTGACAAAATCACTGAGTAATAAGAACAGGTGGAACAGGTGGTTCTGATCCGATCCGAGAGAGGAAGAAGCTGCATGTTTCCTAATTCTCGCGCAGTTCCTTCAGCTCACGTGTTCCCAAAAGCTCAGTGGTCTTTATTTCATCATCGGAACCACGCCTCCTTTATTCAAGTCTAATTAATCATTTCCTTTTATTTGCGAACTGACTGACGTTTCGTTTTGTTTCGTTTGAGGTTTTTTTTTTTTCCGTTTACACACTGGATCTTAAATGTGTGCAATAAAAGAGCAGACCATAAGAATTTGCACTGTAATGTATGATCTGTAAAGCTTAATTTATTAAATGTTAATTACGGTTCATTGTCACTGTGTACTGAATTGGACAAGATCCAGGATGAGAGCGGTACTTTCGGTACTGACCGCACAGGAAGAGAAATGAGGCTGTTCTCTGTTTAGTTTTTTGCCTCCATGTCCTGATCCCTTGTCTTAAAATAAAGACAGAATCTAAACATACAGTTTCAGTCTTCCTCTTATTTGTGCAAATGTGTGCACGCATATGTGTGTGTGTGTGTGCGCGCGCACATGAGAGAAGAAGCTCCTGCACGAGTCACATGACCCCGCATTAATAGCTTCTCCAGGACAAGACTGCTGTGTGTGTCTCACTCACAGCAGTTTATTATCGAGTTTAATAATTAACCAGCTAAAATAATGAGCTAAAGTTTATCATGCATATAATTAACTTGACAAATTAAATTTATTTTTACTTTGCATTTCACCCTAACCTGCCCCCCCCTCCCCAAAACACCCCCGCACCCCCCAGACACCGAACATCTATCAGCTGCAGCGTCTGATTATATATGTGCTGTATGTTACAAAAATGTTTTAACAACAGAAAAGAATCAAGTTTTTTTTTGCAGTCAGTCCATTTCTGATCGTCATCATGTAGTGACACACACACAGACACACACCTCAAGACCGCGACAAAGATGTGTTTTCAGCTACGGTTACATTTAAGAGTAAATAAATAAAAATAAAAAATTAAACACCAAGGGCACGAACCTCATCTCAAAATCTCACGGGTCAGCACACAATGTAGCATTGAATAGGAATGTTGCTGTCATACACTCAGTGTTTCCTGGTAGCCGCCTCGTCAGGTTCCTGTCAGACTGGAGCTCTTTCTAAATGTCAGGGATTCCTGCAGACCATCTGCTTTTCCCAAGACCTCAGTTACAACACTAATACATAACCAGTGTTCTTTTTCACCTGCGTCTATGTTTAACAGCACTTGGATGATGTTTGCCACAATTTCCAGACCCCAGGAAACCAGCAGTGCCATCAGGAGTCCTGGCAACGTAAAGCGGTGTGACTTCACATAGCAACCACCTGTGGCGCTAGAGAGAGGCTGAAAAGTAAAACAAGCCGTTCTGAGTGCCGGCCCTCCAAAGGCCAACCTCCAGACCGTCTGTGTTCTGTGGAAATATGCACATAAATCCCCCGGCACACACACACACACACACACACACACACACGTAATGTCCTACATGTCATGAATTGCATCAGATAAAAATTTTTTAAAAAGCATGAGAAGTAAGAGAAGAGCTTTTAGGAAGCAAAAGTAGAATCAGATGGACACAAATCGTTTTTGTCAGTAAAGTGTGCAGGATGTGTTTCTGTGGATCTCAGCCGGATTGCTGTTGAGGTCTGACGTTGACGAACACTTCAGCCCGGAGAACTTTCGGAGGCGTTAGAAGAGATGATAAGTGATGACAAGGTCACCAGTGTTACCTGCATTCACAAGCTGTTGCACAGATCTGGTCTGACATGTATGAAGTGAGAAGACAACAATCAAACCAATCACCATTCACCATTTCTTCAAGTTAGAAAACCAATACGCAGCAGACGATGGTGTTTATTTCACAATCCACTGATCAGCCATAATGTTAAACTCCCTGACAGGTGAAGTGAATAACATTGATTATCTTGCTACAGAGGCAAGAGGGGGGGGGCGGGGTTGGTGGATGGAGGGGGAGGGGTGTATTATACAGACAGTGAACTGTCAGTGTGACAAGGGAAACCAAAACGTTCTCTAGTTTATCCTTAGAAGACTTGAAATCTTTCCATGGAGGGATCCAGAGCTGCTTCACACAGACTCTCCACTGGTGTCCCACAGGGATCAGTACTTGGCCCACTTCTGTTCTCCCTCCGTCTCTTATTAAGGTCATATTCTGACACTGCTTTTTATACCATTGTTACACAGATGACACTCAACTCGTTCTCCCTCAGGTACATGTTTCTGTCAGGTACGTGTTTCTCTGCATGTCTGGCAGACATCTCTTCCTGGATCACCCCCCCCCCCCACCCCACCCCCCTAACCTTACTCGATTGCTTCTTTTCAATATCCGAAGATTTTGTCTATTTCTCTCTGCACAGGCTACTCAGGTGCTTGTTCAACACCTCACTCCTGGCAGGTCTGCCTCTGTCCACCATTTGTCATCTGCCGCTAATCCAGAATGAAGCTGCATGTCTTGTTTTCTAGCTTCATGAAGCTGCTGCACTAAATTCAAAACAGATTCTTGCCTACGAAGCTAAAACGACCCAGCACCCACCTACCTCTCAGCTCTAATCACACTCCGCACTGCACCACATTCGATCCAATCCTCCAGCACTGCTCGGTTGGTCCCACCATCTCTCAGGGATCGAGGAGGACATGCGTCTAGACTGCCTCCTGTCCTGGTGGGATAAACTTCCTCCTGATGGCCCTAGCAATCTTTATGTCGAGAACTAAAGAACCTGCCAGTTCCTCAGGTATTTGGGCAACAGACTCATGGGCTCCCAGGGGCCATTCATGTGGATGTTACCCTGACATGTACCACCTACCGAGACAGCTCATCAACTGAACCTTAGTCTTACTAAACAATGTCCTCTTTCAGTAGGATAATGCGTCCTAACACACTGCACACATTGTTCAGGAGTATTTTGAATAACACGACAAAGAGTTGACTCCGCTTCCAGATCCGATCGAGCGTCTGAGGGACGTGCTGGAGACACAAGTCCAATCTATGGATGATGTGCCTCACACACATGCAGGATATAAAGGATCTGCTGCTGGCAGGGATACATACACACACATACAGACACATTCACCCCTTAGCCAGACCACCTGCTGGAATGTTTCTGGGAGACACGAGGGAACCAGAGAGAGCAGCGGAAACACACGTGGACACGGAGAGAAACACCACACTGTAAATTCAGGATTAATAGACACTAGAGGACACTTTATTGGACACAGAATTGAACCAGACGCCCTGGAGCTGTGAGGAAAACAAATCAACCAGCAAAAACTGTTAAAGAACAAAAGTTTGGGGGGAAACATAACTCAAGTTACACTCTTTGTTGCAGCACAACAGCTTCATCTGGTGCTTCATCATATGCGGCTTACAGGAAGCCGGCTTTCTAACAGAGCATTAAATATAAAGGATCCAATCAGATATCGTCATATTTCATTTGACATTTTTCAATTCTCTCCCACTCTTGTTAGACCGAAGCAAATGGGGACAAACACTATTTCCTATTTGACTTGAGTGGAGATTATTTTAATAACCTGAATGTGGAAAATCCAGTTGCGTAACCCGACTCCGAACAGCTTTTGATGAATTGTGGACTCTGAACATCATTAACCTCCTGAGACTCGGACTCTAGTGTCACCTACACTGTAATTTGTCCTCGCTTATTATTGTTTATTAGCATCTGATAACTAGAACCTTAATCAGTGTCTCCAAAGAGATGGAGGTTTGGCAAAAGAGTAACGTCAAGTGAGGACATTTTACGGCTCAAGTGGTTAAGATTGTTTAAAAGCGTACCGTAAAAGATTTACAGAAATGAATGCGTCCATGTGAGTCCTGGTGCAGCGAAAAGTGGAAAAAAATGTTCTCTACCTGTTTCTCCACTGAAAGTCAGCTGTATTATAAATGCTAAATGCTGAAATACTCCGATTAAGTGATGTGACATTTCTCTGGTTATGTACTAGCTGAGTTCGAGCATTTCTGCTTCTCAGTACGAGTCAGGATGACCAGGTCACGGTACGAGGTCGTCATTATCTATAATAAGCCTCATCGTTAATGACAAGAAAGGCTCTCTGGTTATTTATTTTTTTATTATTATTATTAGCTCCAGAATAAAGACGCGGACTGAACAGGCAGTACGAGCCGAAGTAAACAACATTTTAGGCTTTTTTTGCTTGTTTTTTCTTTTGTTTTTTCTTTCTCTAACGTGCATCAACCTCGACTAAATCATCATGGTGAAAGGATGGCGCATTGACGCGAGGGTCCCTTGACGAGGTCCTTCCTCTCTCTTATCTCTGCGCCTGTAACCGGCAGCGCGACTCTCAGGCCCTAACAAGCCTCTCTATCCAGATCCAGATATGAGCTCGGTCCACTCTACACCAGTGGGCTGTTGTGTAGGTCTTTGTTTTTAAGAGCAGTAGCCTGAGGAGCGCTTCACTCCAGCTTGCCTGTAACACCCTTATACTCTTATTTCACCCTTTTCTCCCTCCCAATTAGAGCCAGATATCGATCCCTGCCACGGCGCCGCATCCACTCCAATAACTCTAATGCCTGCTCTGAGCTCAGACTGAGATATCTCGCCGCTGACGGATTGAGTTTGAGAGTGTGTTTTCTCTCTCATCTCTTAACACGGGCAGAGAGAAAGGAGGAGCGTGACACGGAACAGCATCCAGCTGAGCTCCTGCTAATACACACAGTGTTCGAGAGCATCAGCTGATTCCTTCCCGAAAAATCCTGGAGGTTCTGACTTGTGCTGCTCGATGGAATGAAAACAAGTCTGAATCTTTGAGCACTCAAATGTGTATTTAATTATTGCCATCACATTTAATGATAAATAACTGTCATATTTTATCCTTGTCTTTATGAATCAGAGAGAGTGTGTGTGTGTGTCCAAAGAGAGGACGAGGCTTGTGCATCGCACTGCAGTGCACTGAAGCATGAAGGAATAAAAAGCCATTAGTGAATCACAGGGTTTGTCACTTTAATGAGGTTCACGTTTCATCTCACGTGAATCCCAGCCTGCAGCGGCAGCGACGTGAGACGCATTTAGGTTTTTATTTCTCGTTATGTAGAATAAATATGTGTTAATACTTAAAACGTGCATCGGCTCTGTGTATGATTTCAGTTAATACGATATGAGATTTTGTATATTTGATAGTTTTTAGCCGGAATCGTTCACCAACGCTGCTGTGCGTCGTCAGGATCGAGTGTAAAGGTCACTGAGTCACTGTCACATGACAGCGTGTCGGATTCGGCGCCGCTCAGGTCTGGTGTGAGGTCACAAACTCCAAACTGAATAAAGATGATAATAATAATGATAATAATATCTGATATATTGACTTATTATATTAAAGTGTAATAATCCAGATCATGTGCACAAAACAACCTAAATATCAGTTAATTAATGAAGATCTCAGGGATCCTTCGCCACTCATTCATTCCTTACGTTCTTGTCAGTCAGATCAGTGTAACGTGATTAAAACTAACAGGATTATGATTCGCTGTGTTTACAGACAGTAACGAAGCAGAAGATTTTTCTGATTCACACGTTTAGTTTAATTTCATTTAATATTTACGGAAAATGAGGCTGATTACAAAACAAACCATTTTTTCCCCGAGTTGATGAAAATCATAAAACACACACACACGAGTTTCTAACGTATAAATGACCTTAAAGAGGAAGGAACTTTAAATAGTCTATTACATTATAAAAAATCCCTGTCATCACACACACACACACACACACACACACACACACACACACACACACACACGCACACACACACACACACACTTGTAGGTGATGAGCAAAAGTCCATTACGTTTTGAAGATTCTAATTTGCACTTTGACGTCTGCTTTGCTGCTGCAGTACTGGAGTGTGTGTGTGTGTGTGTGTGTGTGTGTGTGTGTGGTCTCCTGCTGTACGGAGATAAGAACACTCTCCCATTCTGTCCAACTGGGATGTCCATGCAACAGGAGTCTACTATTCTCTACTTTTCATCTCTGTGTGTGTGTGTGTGTGTGTGTGTGTGTGTGTGTGTGTGTGTCCAAGCTGTTATGGATGTAAACTGATTATTATTTTTATTATTTGATTATTTGTTTAAAATAAAAAAACTCAATCCTGCCGTACTTGTGATCTGAAATGGTTCATGTTGAGTTCTCGCCTCATTAAAGCTGCAACTTGTTCGATTCAAACTAAAGAACCGACATTCAGCTTCAGTCTTCTGACATTTCTGTAGCTGACGTGTGTTTAGTTTAACAGCTTTTCTCGACCCATCGTGTTTTGGGTTTTGTACATTTACATTTACATTAATATAAATCTACACACTCAGCATGTGTTTCTTATTATAAGTTACATTTATCGTGGAGACGATGAGAGACGGCGTGAATAATCCGTGTCCATATTTCTGTTACACTTTTCCAGAGAATCTCTGGTCTCAGTCTGGGAGAGAAAGAAAGAGACGCCTCCCCCCAACCCCCCCCCCCCCCCCACGGTCCACACTGCTGTACGATTCGATTGCAGCCTGTTGGTGGAGCTGTTGAGCTCACTGACGCAGAAATCTAGAATGTTCTGACTTTAAATAACAAAACGTTTGGTTTGTGGACCGCTGGATCAGAAAAGATTCTTCAATAAAGTGACGATTGTGGTTTCTGATCCCTGACGAGTCTGCCGGAGATCAGTCAGTAAACACTGCGCTTCTTCGTCTACACGCTCGGACACCAGGCACTCAGCCGCTCCTGGACGAGGTTCAGTCATGCAGCAGGTTCAAGAGCGTTCAATCATTCCAGAGCTGCTTCACCCAATCACCTAATCAGCTGCATGTCTCACATCACCTCCGTCAGGAACGCTGAGGAACGCGGAGGAACGCTGAGGAACGCGGAGGAACGCTGAGGAACGCTGAGGAACGCTGAGGAACGCGGAGGAACGCTGAGGAACGCGGAGGAACGCTGAGGAACGTTGAGGAACGCTGAGGAACGCGGAGGAACGCTGAGGAACGTGGAGGAACGCTGAGGAACGCGGAGGAACGCTGAGGAACGCGGAGGAACGCTGAGGAACGTGGAGGAACGCTGAGGAACGCTGAGGAACGCGGAGGAACGCTGAGGAACGCGGAGGAACGCTGAGGAACGCGGAGGAACGCGGAGGAATGCTGAGGAACGCGGAGGAACGCGGAGGAATGCTGAGGAACGCTGAGGAACAAGCCTCAAGCACCTGCAGATGTTTCTTAACCATTTGGACTATTTTTAGAAAGGAAATGAGCCACGAATCTGGAAAGTAAAAAAACGTAGTGATTTAAGATGTAAGGAATGACAGAACGTTCCTCAGACCATCATCCGAATGTGAGGTCAGTTTCACAGACGCTGTTCCGTTCGTACAGCAATGAAAAGCACCGTTTGGATTTGAAAGCCTTTAACTGTATCGTTACTGCAGTGATGAACGTGTTTCAGCTGCACACATTCGTTCGCTCTAAGCGACGCGGCGAGGAGATTCTCATCGCTCACACAGTCGTCTGGGAGGCAATAAAATGAAGCCAGCTGGCGACCTGAAGCAGGTGAATCATACTTGTGGTTTCCAGGTTCTCACTTGACTTTAACAAATCGTCCTGTAGAGTAATTACTGTAAGAGACATATAACCTGTGTGAGATTATATACATTAAAGACGCACTGGGAAAAACGAAACCTGTCAGTGATGAGATGGATAAATACTGCAATAAGCGGTAAACACTGCCGTTACATTTGTGAACAGATCTGCATTTAAAATGATTGTGAGAGAACTGAGACTCTTCTCCAGTAAAGACGTCCCCGTTGTTTCTGACGCGTCTCTCAGTGATTAATGTTATTGTCCTGAACAATAGATTCATCTTTACTTATGAAGCGTCGTGTCCGGTTGGTGTAAATCTCCAGGCACAACAGGACACGGAATACTTATGTCACTTCAATCCAAAACGTACGGTTACATTCAGCTCTTTATTTGTTTATTGACTCAGTGGCTGGGCCGCTTCATTACGTATTGATGTTTGCGTTTATATTTTATATTGTTGTTGTTATTTTTATTTAGTTTCTAAACAAAGCTATTTTATTCTTTTATATATGCTTCAGCTGCTCATTAGTTGACCTCTAATTATCATCATGTGTGTGCAGTATCACCTTGGCGAGGGATCTCATGATCGACTTGAGCTTGTGCGGAATTTGGGAGGGGTTAAAATTGTAAATCAGCCACTAGGGGGCCTCAGAGGCATGTTGGCTTTTGGCCGATGAGGGATGGGACGCGTCCACGCTGCCTGTATCTTCTCTCCCGGTCTCACGGCCTGGATATGAAGCCATGTGCAGCGTCCTGGCCGCCACCGCTCCTCATCCTCGCTCTGATGGAGGCGACTCGATGCTTCAGCTCCCCGGAGAGAAAAGCACTCGAAGGTGCGTGTTATGGAAAAAGACCCAGGTGGAGCTGATGCCGTACAATGGCGTGTAATTATGAGAGTAATTATCCAGCTTGCAGTTCAGCAGAATCATATAAAGACACGCTGCGATTCGGTTTAATGATGAGGCTGTGTGTCCGGACCCATGGAATAAAAGTGCATAAACTTCACCACAGCGCTCTACTTGAACCCATAATTACTGTGGCTAATGATGCAAATGATAGCAACTCCATCTCTGCTCGCACAGAGCTAGCCGTCTTAAAATGCGTTCTCATTCATCAAGCGGATCCTCCGAGGACCCGCGGATGATTAAGCGCCAAAAACCTCCCAATTAGACACATTTTAGTGACCATTTTCTGAGGTTCTAACTGTAGCTCCAATGACTCAGACTCATTACCCACACACGTGTTCTCACACACACACACACACACACACACACACACACACACACACACACACACACACGCACATGGCGCTGTGCACCATGGTGACTTCGGTCCTGCTGTGAATCTTCATTCGTAGCTACACTACAGAACTGATCTGACAATTTCAGGGTGGGACCAGCGCGGCCCATCCAATCTGACATCAATAAGTCCTGAGCGCTGCAGCTGCGGGAACATCAATCAGCAGGTCAAAGGGTCATGCCAAGTGTTAAATTGGAACATTTCTTCATCACCAATATTCAGCCTTTCCAACAAGCAGAACATGGAGCGGAGAAAAAAAAAAAAAAAAAAAAAAGTGATAAAATGTTCAGTTCAAAAAGCCAAGCAGTTTCTTTAACAAGCAGAAATCGCACACGCCTGCTTAAAACTATTCCTCGTCCTGGAAAGCAAGGTCACGGTGTGATCGCAGTGAGCGGAAGAATAAGACGTTATACCCGTGAAAGAGTGCAGCCTGTGGCGTCTCCTCTTCCGAACGAGACCGTCTACACACTCGTCCTCCGCGCGATGGTCCTGCCGAGGCTCGGCGTTAAATACACAGGAGCGTGACGAGACCTTTGTGTCGTCCGCGGCTCTCGGAGAGTCTCTAACAGGCGCGAGACGATGACGTCGACTAATTTGCATATTAACTGAGTCACAATCATTGTTGTTTGCGTATTAAAACACGGCACACGAAGGAGGAAGATTTTCTAAAGCTGCTTGTCTGCTTCCGCTCTTCAGACGAACGATTAGAATCGACTCAGAAAGCTGGAAGTGTCAGAATGATGCCGCAGAAAAACTCTGTCTCTGTGACATTTCCTCTTTTTTAAAATTTTTTATAAGAGTTACAAAACTATTTCCACTACAGAAGCTCAGTCGCGAATGTCAGCGGGGGAAAGAGTGTGTGTAATTCTGACAGCTGATTGGTCCAAAGGTTGCTGTAGCGTCTCTGATCCCGAACTTAACTGTACTTGACAATATTTGATATTAGAAACACAGATTGTTCACAGAGGGAATATTGAGCTTCGTATTGCAAATATCACTCAGTCAACCATCGGCATCACTCTTCCACAAACTGTGTGTGTGTGTGTGTGTGTGTGTGTGTGTGTGTGTGTGTGTGTGTGTGTGTGTGGAAGTCCAGAGCAATCAAACAGATCAGAGAACACGCCGTATTTTTGGAATAGATCGCACTGACATTCTGCTCGGTGGCGCCCCCTGGATCTCTGAGCAGAGACAACGATGTCATTAGTAACTATTCTGTTCGGTTGAATGCTGTCGGTCTTTCAGCTGTTAATTGGTCACCCAAGCGGACGCTGCGATCTACACACTGCTCGGCACACACAGGTTTTATGCAGGACATCCGTCTTCTGTCGGGATTTTTATTTGTAAAATATTTATCATTTTCTTCCACTTTTACAGTTATGTGCTGCTGTGTGGTGGTCTGTCACATGAAATCAGTGAGCGTTCCACAAACGCCGGGCCGTGGACCCGTCCTGAGCCGTGGATCATCATGTACCGGCCACACAGACAACATAAATTAATGTTGTTTTTTTTATTTTATTTACTTTATTTCCATTTTATTGTCTGCTCAGAGTCTGCAGAGACTTGTCCTTGACTAGACTGACCAGATCGTCTCACGTCCATGTCCTTCTGTCCCCACGTTTGTCTCGGTCACAGTTTCAGTGCAGGATTAAATTAAGCTAATGTTAGAAACTAACTCTGGCTAAAAAGAGTTAAAAACAAATGTCTCTGGTGAGCTTCTTTAAAAAAAAAAAAAAGAAAAGGAAAAGACCCGATGATAAGACAGAGGAAAACTCTAACGCTGCCATTGATAATCATTTTCTCGCGACAGGTGATTCAGGCGCTCCAGGTCCACTCTGTATAAAGCCAGGCTACGCAGGTCCATATGTATGGCACATTTCACACACAACGGTAATTCAAAGTGCTTTACATAAAAGAGAAGAAAATAATCATGAAATGAAATAGAAAATAATAGCAATAAGACCTTTTAAATGATTTAAAATTTGATTTAAAAGAAAAATAAAAACAGGTTGCAATGAAATTTCTAAAACTATTTAAAGTATAATACAGTGTGAGCGACCATGAAGCTTTCAGAACCGCTTCACCACACAGAGGCCAAACAAACTGCATTAAGAGAAAAGCCTTTCGAGTTGTTTTTTCAAATAAGAAAAGTCGTGAAAGGACAGAAACAATGATGAAAGGCCACCACACCGACACACACCGGCTGCACTGACAGCGTCGGACTGTATTTATTGCCTTTTACAGTTGCTGAAGACTTGATCCTGCCTGCTGTCCGTAGCTGTCCATGGTACCTTTTCCAAAACATCTCACCCCAACTTTACAGCACATGAAAGTTATTCATTTCATGAAAGTACACGATATTAACTCACGTCTGTTCACACGGCTTTGTGAGGGGAAGGAGGCGGAGCAAAAACACCTTCTCTTATACACAGAAGCCTAAAGGCTTTCCAAAAGTGCATCACCCGAGTGTCTCAGTGGTGAAGTTCTCGTCCTATCATCAGGAGACCGCGAGTTCGATTCCCGGGTGATGCTGTAACCTGTCGCAGCCGGAGGTCTAGAGAGAGCTGATTGGCCGAGCTCTCTCAGAGGGGAGGGATGAGAGGTACTTGGTGCTCCTCCCACATTAATCACAGCTCTACAGCCAATCAGGGGCGTCTGTGAGCTCACGCGAGCGGAAGGAGCGGATAGCGCCGTCCTCCGAGTGTGTGACTCCGCCCACAACGGTGCGCGAGCGAGCAGTTCGAAAAGAGGCGGAGGAAACACGTGATAGTCTTCGGCCCTCCCGGCTGAGTGGTAGTAGTAGTAACCTTAATGTGGAGCCCCCTAGTGACGGGGAGGAATTGGACACGAGAAAATTAGGGAGAAAATCGGGGGTAAAAATCCACAAAAAAATCAAATCAAATAAAAGTGGATCATTGGGCAGAGTGTTTGAGTTACGAGAGTGCAGAGATTTCTTTTGAGAAAACGTCACCACTGGCACTTCAGTAACATGCAATGTATCTCAAAGCTTGTGTATATATACTGTATATATAAGGATATATATATGTGATAATATTCTGATCATAATATGATAATATTATTAATATATATATATATGTGTGTGTGTATGTGTGTGTGTGTGTGTGTGTGTGTGTGTGTGTGTGTGTGTGTGTGTGAGAGAGAGAGAGAGACAGATTTAACCTCCTCAACAAACTCAATCTGTCACTTCAGGGTAAAATGACAACTGTCTTCACTGGGTCTGTGGGGACGGCGAGTAAGTGCAGGGATTCTCTACACATTTCAAACATTAGCAGGGACTTTGGATGAGACCTTCATTCTCCCAGCTGGTGCACCATCACTACTGTACTGTTATTTCCTAACGATGAAAAAACCCGCGACTGGGATGGAAGGAATCTGTGACAAATTTGTGAACATTTCAAGTGAATCGTCCATGACCGTCCCGGAGGAAGAGCGACTGGATTATACAGAGACATAAAGGGATGTTTACTCTCAGGACTGCGTTCTGTTATTCTGTACAATCACAAGTCCCGCTTTGACTTGATGGTATATAGTTTATTCGTACTTTCTCCTCATGGTAAACACATAGACAGAAAGTGTGTTTGTATTAAATGAACACCGGACTTTTTTTTCATTCCCACCCATCTTCAGAAAACAGGAAAGCTCCACGTGTACGTCGTATCGAGGGTTTCTGTGTTTTGACATTTTAGCACGGGGTGATTTTCGCTCCTCTGCTATAGGACATGCTGCATGTCTCCCCTGATTGGCTGTTCAGCTCAAACGTCACGCGGTTATGTTCATGTCACACGGGAATTAATTACAGCCTGAGTGTCCAAAGGAAGCGCCGTTAGCTGGCGTGAGCTAATCCCCGCTGCACTTGTTAGGGTTCGGCTAAGCAGGATTTTTGTGAGATTTGGATGTAAATCTGCAGCAGCGCCCGAGAATGTAAATCAGAAGGTCCGTACGCGTGGAGTACCGAGTCACGAGGCTGATATTCAGAATAATTAACGATGACTCTGGCATCAGGAAGACAGAGAGAGAGAGAGAGAGAGAGAGATCTCCACGTAAACGATTCCCTCCAATACCGGAGCAGCCGGTGATACTTTGTGAAATTGGATTGTGTCTGTGACGGAACCACAGGACTGTTTGTGTTGCCTTGAGGGAAAACCACAGCATTAATAGCTAACAGCTCCTCTCAGCAGCACAAAGCACAGAGTTCAGTCACAGAGCACGAAACGTGTGCAAGACATCTGCAAAGGCGCTTCCCATCCGCCGCGGGCAGATCTGCAAGTCTAATCACATTATACCACAGTTCAGCTCAATAGGATCGTCTGATGAACCACGGTACTCGCTGGAATGAGAAGTCTGCAGAGGAGACGGGAAGACTCGCTCCACACAGGCCCTTAATGTGATAAACCATTTTACAGGAGAATGACGATGCTGCGAGGATAAACTCACAGCTGGGAGTCCAGCGTGAAAATCACTCGCGCGCTAACGTCTCCCTGCTGCTGAGACTGAACGCGACCGTCTCCAACAATCCCACAATAACACAACAACATTAGACACTTCAACGATGTGATATTATTTATCGTAAGAGAACTCAGCTGTTCATATTTCGGAGTCAGAACATCAAGCTTGTGATCCCAGGAGCAGAAATTCCTGATGTGAACAAGTTAACGACGTCAGATTCCTCGTCCTTCCTCCTTTAGGTAAAATCAGCTTTTCCGGCTTCGCTCATGATCAGGGACGTCCCTCGTTTGGAATCAGCGCAGTGACACACAGATGGCTGTGAGGTGCTTCATTGCTGTGAGAGCTGCAGGAGTCCCCTTGGTTAAGGTCAGGGGTCAGGGGTCAGGGGTCAGGGGCATACTACGGTTCAGAAGGTCCCAGGTTCAAATCCCACACCAACAAGTTGTCCCTGTCGGGCCCTTGAGCGAGAGATGAGACTACTGGGTACTTAGTGCTGCTCCATGAACTCCGCAGCCAATCAGGGGCGTCCGTGTGCTCACGCAGGCGGAAGGGGCGGATACCGCTGTCGACCCAGTGTGTGACTCCGCCCCCAATCGTGCATGATTGGATGATTGGAAAAGATGCAGTCGGCTGGCGTCACGCGGTTCAGAGGAACCACATGATAGCATGATAGCCTTCGTCCCTCCCAACTGAGTTGTAGTGGTAACTTAATGTGGAGCCCCCTAGTGACGTGGAGGAATTAAATAGACTAAATTAGGGAGAAAAATCTGGGAAACAAACAAACAAACAAACAAACAAAAAAAGTCTGGGTCGCTGAGGTCTGCTCGATGATCGAGGAATCACTCAGCCACGTCATATCGAGAGTCAAAGTCAGGAGCATCGTGGATTTACTGATACAGACGATGAGCAGACCACAATCGGTGTGAGCTCTAAGCCGAAACACAACCCCTGCATCCGTTCTCCTCCACGTCTCGTCCTGTTCCATCTCAGGGGGGGGTTTTCCCCTCAGCACCGTCGCCCTCGGCCCGTTTCGATTCATAGACGTTTTCATACTTTTCATTTGACTCCGCAGAGCTGCTTTGCAACAATGAAAACTAAAAAAAAAAAAAAAAAAAAACTAATGAAACTATAGTGTTTAGTAAAATGTAAATGATGAAAAGATGGGTTCCGTTTTGATTTTCGGGACTTTCCCCTCAACACTGTCACCTCTGAGGTGCTCATTAGTGACCTGCGCAAATCTCACACACACTGAGGAAGCTGTGAAAGGGCCGAGAATTCTATTGCAAATGCTATAGAAATAAAAGCCATTTTCTGGTGTGTGGAGAAGAAGGAATAAAGTCTGCTGTTACTCTCATGCTCGCGTGAGTGACGGCTTATAGAGGAGAAGGCAAAGCCACAGCAAATAAAAATACTATAAATACTATCAAATATGAACCCAAGTAACTCTTTTCTGGAGCGCAGTGTTGAATCTCGGTTCCTCTCTGATGTCTCCTGAAACCCGAACCTCAGACAGCGGCCGTGTTTCCCTTTCCTGGTACATTTCAAGTTTAATACTTGATTTGGAGATTCTTTTGGGCAAACTGTCCATTATTTAACCCATAGCCAGATATATTCCTTACTTTATTTCTTGCTTATGACTTTGGAAAGTGCTCTGGTAGTAATAATAATATGAATAATATTAATAATAAAAGTGGAGTAAAAGACTCCCAGGTCTAATACTGTCAGTGTTGATCATAGTGATGGACAGTGTGAAGCTGAAACTGAATATAATCCATATTTCTTTTTGACTAAATATTAATATTACCAGTGAGACAGTCGCGCTCACATCACCGCTGTGTTTGTTAAACATTATGATTTTTATTGTCTCCGAGTTCCTTTCATGCTTCTGCTCAGTGTCGAGTCTCGCTCGCTCGCTCATTAGGGATGAATTTAAATCTATAAAGCTGTCCATTGTTAAATGCACTCAACTAATAAAACTGACTGAAGTCGACAGTCGACTGCAATCCTAACAAGAACGTGCGGTGAAAACTTCAGCAGAACGAAATCCTGAATTGCTGTAACTTTTATCCCTTTTCAATATGGTGGGGATTTAAAATGCAAGCGCATGGTGGAGGAGTGTGTACAGAGGGATCTACTGTGGAGTCTGGATGTTTAGTCAGTTTCACAACTGTATGTAGAAAACGTTACACTTCTGCCTGAAGCCTGTAGCTCAGCGCCGCGCCGTCGATAAATTGAAGATCATTCAGATGAAATAACAATAACCCTTTCACTCTGGTTTAGGTTTTACTCCCAGGTTCCTCGGCGGTCCAGACGGAGAACCTGGTGGAGCTTGATTAACCTTCTCCAGCCCGTGGAGGTGTGAGACTCGCAGGCTGCAATCCAACAGAGCTTTTAATCAGCTTTCTGAGGCGTTCCCGAGGCGCTCACGCGTCACGTTTATTTATCAGATAAAGCGTGTGTCTGCTGCAGCGTCCCTGCAGGCGTGTGCGCCGGTGACCGCGGTGTGTCATGTGTTTCATCTGAAAGATCTATGCATTGTCATAATGAATTCTTTAAAAAAAAAAAAGACGTGATCACACACTGGAGAGATCCCCGCACTCGCTCCGGGGCTTTGAACCCGAAACCGCTCGTTAGACGACGTGTGGCTGCTGAATGATTGTTCATATCCACGCGGGGGAACCGAGCAGAACCAGAACCTGGGGGTTTTATCACTCGGCCTGAACTCCTCCATCATTAACATTAAATCAAACAGCTTCCTCTGATGAACTTGTTTAATCCAGCACAGATAAAGCTGTGTGATTGTTGTGGTGGGGTTTTGAGTGCGTCATGTTGCTGGATAAAAAACACGAAGAGAAAAACTGAAAAGAAATTTTTTTTTTAAAGAAACTGATGAATAGTATTTAAAAATAAAAAGTATTCTTACCATAACAAAAATAAAAGCAAAGATTTGCACTGCAGTGGACAGACTACAAACAGTGATCGACAATTTGTTATATATATATATATATATATATATATATATATATATATATACTAATTCTTTAAAATATATTTATCGTAATGTATATTCTAAAAGTATTGTACAGTTATATATATATAAATATATTCCAGTTAAAAAATAGTAAAAATAAAAGTAGAAATTAGATAAAAGTCTCTTCTTCTTCTTCTTCTTCTTCTTATTATTATGATTATTATTAACTCAGTTATGTATTTAACTTGTCTTTATGACGCCTGTGAGTCACACTGACGATATTCACAGTGATGTATCTGTCACTTAATCTGTGTAAATGTTAATATTAATATTAATACGTCTGCATATTTGTTTGGCTTGCGATTTCTGTTGCTATCCTGATCATCTGGACCTCATTCAGCAGAGTAAACATGTTTACTAACTGCATTAACACGTGAAGTGATAAACGTCGGTGTCACATGAGCGGTCGTCTGGTGCCGATGGCGTACGGCGATCCTGCTGGTCAGAAGGTGACAGCTTATTTGTAACATGGACCTCTGCTGGAGTTATTAAAGAGGTCCGCTTAGAGTCTGGCACTGCGACGCGAGAGGTCCAGGTGTTCACACAGTCAGAGTCCACAGTGACGGACTGGTGGCCTTCAGACGGGCGTCTGTTCCTCCTGTTTCTCCTCATCAGCGCGCTCAGGTTTGGACAGCTCCTAAACTCTCCACTGTGTGTCAGTTAACACACACTCTGTCTCCGGGTTAAGGGACACGACGGGACCTTCGGCTCGGGAGCAGAGCAGCAGAGCAACAGAGTGCCGTGGACATGACGGACCTGCTGATGAGGAGTTACTGCTCTGAAGTTCGTGCGTGGAGGTTATGGAGCCGTCGCAGGGATTAAGAGGTTCAGCAGCGTTAGTGACCTGTGTAGGACACTCAAGAAAGACTCTGACTGAACTGAACTCTGACTGAAGTCTTCTGAAAGTGTTGTGTATGCAGGCTTACATTATATTAAAGTGTGTTATCGTTTCCGTAGTAACAGCTCGTTCACGGGGACGTGTATGTACGTGAGTGACACGGTGAAGAGTTCTGTAGAAGCAGATGTGTTTGAAATAATCAGACACGTGAACCTTTTTCCCCCATGAGGTCCACCACCCAGATTTTCTCGCGCTTGCATCACCTTAATAAAAACAAACACGTCGATACTCCGGAGACTGCAGGAGAAACGTATAAATAAAAACAGTCACGGCTTTAGTCAACCTGCCCGGACATTACGGAAACACCTCAGAGGTGTACGCATGCGTACATCAGCACGAGGAGGAACAGCGACCAACCTCCTGCGCTCTGGACATCACGTTCAGCACCATGGACAGTACCCTCGGCCAGCTCTCTGCTGCGCTGCCTGAAAAAGATCGAAATGTAATCGATAATTTCACCTCGCGCGTGTGCTTGTCATGATGCGTAATTCCGTCAGCCGCCGGGATGCTGCATGGATGCTGCCAAATGTGTTGTTCTTTAATAAATAAAAAGTGTCTGGAAGTCGCTGTAAGAGTAAGAGCGGAATTATGGCGTACTGTTACAGCAAAACACTCAACAATCAAGTTCTTTATATGTATATATATATTCATCTTCAGCATGACAATATTTTCCATGACTTGTTTTCCAAGATTTTTATGAGTGTGTGTGTGTGTGTGTGTGTGTGTGTGTCTGTGAATAAAGTAACCTGTACATAAAGCACCAGCAGGCCTGAGCTGTGTGTAGAGGAGGACGCTACATGCCATCCAGGCCAGATGGCGTACCATAAAGATAGCGGTGCATTAGCATTTCACACCTCGCGCCTCCTCGCCGGTGTGTTAAACCTGCGTCTCCGCAGCACCTGCTTACTCTCTCCATCTTCTACAGAAACAGTGTCTATTTATCTCTCTTTTTAATAGACATGCATTCCTTTTAAGGTACGATATTGTATAATACACTTCAGATCTCTCTCTCTCTCTCTCTCTCTCCTCCACACACACACACACACACACACACACTTAGACTACTAAGAAGCAGCATTTGGCTAAGAGCACTAGCCAGTGAGTGTTTCCTTTCTTTCTGTCCTGTGGATAAAGCAAATGAGAAAAAGGAACCTCGTTGGAGTTCTCGTGTTAGTCGCAGACATGAATCATTTGTAAAGTCATTCCTCCAGCACGCTCTTCACCAAACGGCTTCTTTAGACACTTTAGTCAGTTTCATTCTTTACACGTCTCTACCTGGTGTCAGTATCGTTGTTTGTTTGACTGTTAAATAATAATTACAATAATAATAATAATAATAATAATAATAATAATAAAAGTGCATTTGACTTGAACTGATTTGTGATTTGTTGTTTGCTCTAAAAGCAGAACATCAATGATTTTATAAAGAGTTTATCGTCTGCTTTGGGTAAAAAGTTCAAATCTAACACACTAATGCACACTGAGCAGAGCGGAGGCCAACACTGCCATAGACAGTGGTTCAGTAGTAGCAGGTGTGTGTGTATGTGTATGTGTGTGTATGTGTGTGTGTGTGTGTGTGTGTGTGTGTGTGTTGAGCTGAGACGAGCACGTGTTTTGTGTCTTTCAGATGAATTACGACTGGACGATCCAACTGGCTTTTGTTTAAAGCAAATTGTTTGTCTAATGGATACGCAGGCCTTCCATGAGCACATCATCACACTGCACAATGAAAGGACACTGAAGACGTTGACGCAATAATAATAAAAAACCTCACTATCCTAATTATTATTATTATTATTATTATTATTATTAATGATAATAATAATGTTATTATTATGAAATCACATCATAAAATGACATAATTGATCATTAAAGTGAGATAAAGAACTGAACCATACTGATGTAACCCGTTGCTGCTGTGTGCGTATGTGTGTGTGTGTGTGTGTGTGTGTGTGTGTGTGTGTGTGTGTGTGTGTGTGTGTGTGTGTGTGTGTGTTGGGGAGGGGTGTGGGGGCGGGTGTTCGGATCAGTGATGACTGACAGCAATGATATTGGAGCTGGAATGCAGGGTCGAATTTAACTTCACCTTATTTGTAGTCTCATGTATCAGCTATTTGCTTTAAAGACAGCAATCTGCGCTCAGATGAAGAGCCTCGACCTTTCGCTGGATGAGAGTTATGAAAGCTGAGTGAGAATAAATGGGAGGTGATCAGCGCGCTGCACGTCAGAGTGACGCCGAGAGTGAAACAAGCAGCACTCCAACGGAGCAACGGACTCTAGGAATATAATTTCAATATGATGCTTTTTTTTAGGACAAAAAAAAAAAGGACAAACGTTTGAAATCCACAACACAACATACAGTTTACCAATTGACTCGGAATTCTGGGAGACTGACAGCTGTGTAGGAGGATGGGCCTGTTGGTAGCCCCGCCCCTTCCACCCATCCCAAGCTTCAGCTCATCCCAAGCTTCACATCTCAATGTTCCTCCCTGAAAAATGTTCTGACGTTCTCGCTTTCTGTCACAGTGAATGAACGACCTGAGATTATTAATAAAAATCTTATCCGAGTGTTTGACTGAGTCTCACACACACACACACACACACACACACACACACACACACACACACACACACACACACACACACACACACACACACACACACACACACACACTAACACACACAGACACTCACACTAACACACACACACGCGCTCACACACACACGTGTCCACACACACACACACACACACACACACACACACACACACACACACACACACACACACACACACACACACACACACACACACACACACACACAGCCTCCTCTAAAAGCATCACAGCAGCAGGCAGGAACAAGGCGGGAAACTGTTCACTTGTTTGAGGTTCGATGTTGATGACAGAAATGTTGAGAGACAATTTATTATGAATTTATTAATGTAATCTTATTTAGATTTGGAATAAATGAAGTGCGGAATATTTTAGTAAGTGCAGTGACTGTACAAATAATAATAATAATAATAATAATAATAATAATAATAATAATAATAATAGTAATAAAAGATTTGTAGAGTTTAAACACAGAGCACATGACAGCCGGTTCATTAAGTCTGATTGATCTCCGTCCGGCTCTCAGTCCGCCCGTCTAACTGCTCCGCTGATTCTCATCACGTCTGGGTCTGGTGGAAAGGAGATGTCGAGCACAGAGATGATCTGAAGGTATCTCCAACAGGTTCATTCTTTGATCTGTCGTGTTATCTTTGCTTCTGCAGCATGCCGGCGCGTAATGGCGCAATTATAGTGAACAGAGTGAGACTCCAGGCCTGAGCGTGAAGGCTGTATTCAGAAGTGGTCATTAGTAAGGAGAGGATCCTTGGCCTCGGGGTCTGGACACAGAAGAACCCGCTAACACACATTCTCCTTCACACGGCACACAAGCCCAATTCTTCTAAGTGTTGTGTGCTGTTGCTAAGCAACCCCAAGTCGAACATCAGATGCCTGGTACGTGAGAAAAAGGACCAAGTGGATGTTTATGAGTCGTAGGTTTGAGGACGAGGATTAGGAGGAAGATCCTCGGGTTTGAAGTGAAGCTCTTCATCAACAGAGTAGCAGGGCGTGTTTCAGAGGAGCCTCACTTAACAGCACACGCCTTAATCCCTAAAACGTTCCTGATCACTTTTACTATAACTGCAGCTCCGACAGTATAGTGCCCTGACATTTACGGTGGAGGTGTGTGTGTGTTTTGGACGGGTAGGGGGGTGGTCGGGGTTGGACACACACGGGAGGAGGACAGAAGAGTTTTCACTGCAAAACGATAAGCTGTGTTTGTGTTTAGGGGAGAAAAAAAGGAAGGGTGATTGGGCGGCTAGATAAATGTGCTACAATGTCCCGCCTTGGGTGTGTGTGTGTGTGTGTGTGTGTGTGTGTGTGTGTGTGTGTGTGTGTGTGCGGAGTTTGCATGTTCTCCACATGCTTGGTGGGTTTCCTCCAGGTTCTTCGGTTTCCTCCCACATTGTTCAGGATTGATGCTACAGAAGTGGTCAAATTCTGTCCCAGCAGCAGTGTGTGTGTGTGTGTGTGTGTGTGTGTGAGACAGGAATACATGTTAATGCGAGTCGTTCACAGCTACGGAGCGATTTACAGTCTGAATTCCATTGTCATGTTTTTGTGAAGCCAAAAGCGACTGGAGATCCTGGAGAAAACACATGGAGAACATAGAACATCAATTAGTCCAGATAAGTCTAATTCACATTCTCCAATTTACCTATAGTGTGTGAATGTGTGTGTGTGTGTGTGTGTGTGTGAGAGAGAGAGAGTGATTGCTGTATTTTAAGTGAGAGCATTGAATATCTGTGAATCAGATGCAATAAAACAATTTATTCTAGGAGACTTTCTATGACGCTTGTATTCAGTTCCCTGTGTTCAGAATCTTTCTTAACGCTTCATAACAGCTTTATTAACGACTCATGATGATGTTGTTGTAATGCGAGAGCCATGATATGCCTCAATCCAAACCTTTGTAGCTTTTAGCTAACAGAATGCAAAAATAGACTCTTGTTGAACTCATCACTGAAACATCACAAACTAAGAATCCTAAGACTGGATTGAAAGCTAATCGTTGGCGCAGCTCCACACCTGCGCGGAGGTTTTACAGAACACACTGCAGACGGACCGAGTCCATCCCTGCTCTCAGCGCTTCACCTCTGTATGAAGAAGAGCATCGTCATTAAATCCTTCTCCTGAAGTCGTACCCTTTCGCTGCCAGGAGGTCTCTTTGTTTTGATTACAAAGGAACTGGGGTTGCCATGGGGACCAACCTGCGGCTCGATGACAAGGCCTAATTCTCTGAACTAATTACAAAAGCAGTGACATTTGCTAATCCTTCTAAAGGTCTGTGGTACGGAGAGCCGGACGCGCTGCAGACTCACTAGGGGGCGCTGGAGGAGTGCGCATGAGTGACGAATCAAGGAAGGAAGGAAGGAAGGAAGGAAGAATCCCTCATCCACCCTAGCTAGCTCCTCAAATATCAACCAGTACACATATTCACATCCAGATAAAAAGAAGTGCAGAGACAAAGCATCCTCTAAAAACACAAGGACGATCGCTCCTTTATTTCTTAAGCCTCTGTCTTTCCAGTGTTCCTGTTTGTCTTCAATCATCATGTGTGTGAATTCATGTGGAGTTTAATGTCACTCACTGCTGTTCATCTGAATCCTCCGGCCAGAGTTTAGTCTCTTTAGTGAGGTTTAGGCCCGGGAGTGGACCAGACGGCCGGTTCTGATGAGAAAACTAGTCTGAGCTTTGAGCCAACAGAACCCGATCGGCTCACAATGTCCCGTTTCTGCCTTCAATTTTCCGGAAAAGGGCCGAGGCCGCTCATTTACAAAAGCAGACTTTCACAGGACTGGAGCTCTGTAATCAGCACAGCTTGATGGTCCGATGCGTTCACAGAAAACATCAAGAAAAACACATGCCTTTGCTCGGCTCGGCGTTTCAGCCCGAGGACATGCTGAGCATCTGAAATGAGCTGCTCTTCACCTCTTCAGTGTAGAAATATGCATTCTGCAAACCCGCGCGTCCACGAGCCATGGATGCAGTGACGCATTCGATGCAGAAGAAATCGTTCAATGTGAAAACAAGCCTGTGATTATAAGCCCCGCCCCCAAACCCGCCCAGCATCCGTCTGAGTGCTGACTTGAGCATTTAATCAAGTGTGAAAATGCACTTCTTCACCTCTCGATCCCTTCTGTTTCATCATGTGCATCCACGGTTAGAACTGGGGTTTCATTCTACCAGAAAATAAATAATAAAAACTGGATAAAGATTTCACATCTGGTTGTAGTGGAGAACGTTTAATGCAATCATTTTTGAGCTTTTTTATTTGGTTGTTGCCCTTTATTATTTATTTCAGAACCGTCTCCTGACAGCAACAGATCATCTGAATTGTGCACTTTTCATTTCCTCCTATAAATAAATCAATAAACAAATAAATAAATAAATAAATAAATAAGAGCATGAAAGTGGCAGAGAAAAATGCTGAGAACTGGTTCATGTTCCTGGTGTGATGTTTGAGGTCTGAGCTCAGGTCTGTATGATATTTAATGTTTTTCTCCCACCTGTGAAAGGGAAGTGGACAGATTCTGTCCCAGTAGCAGTGTGTGTGTGTGTGTGTGTGTGTGTGTGTGTGTGTGTGCGCGTGAGAGAGACAGGAATACACCCTGAATGGGAGTCATTCAGAGTTCTGGAGCGATTTAGGGACTGAATTTCATTGTCATGTTTTCGTGAAGCCCCAAGCAACTGGAGATCCTGGAGAAAACACATGGAGAACATATGAAACTCCTGACCGAGAAGGATTGAACCCCAGCTGGTGCCCATCAGGGTGGTATTCCTGGTTGACTCTGGACCAACGACCCTGACCAGGAACAGGAAGAACCTTCGCACTCCATGTATCAGTAGATGCAGTGAGATTTGTTTTTCAGGGAAGTGTTGAGTTTTTAGCTGAAGATGATCAGAAACATGTTGAGTTATAATACAATTTTCAGCCATAACTATAAACGCAGCTCATTATATTTAATACAAAGTTTATTTGTATATAATCTTTAATAAACATAAATAAGCAGAGAGAAAGCTGTGAGAAAAGATTAAGTCTCAGCTGCGAGTTGAAAGAGACACCAAGCTGAACAGTCCCAGAGGGATTACACAAGCGATTGATGAACGCTGCGTGATCTTCCTCACACACATGGCAGGCTGGTCTGGGGCTGAGAGAAGATCAATCAGGGCTTCAGCACCTTTTATCCCAAGTACGGCTTTAGCTCTGGAAATATGGAGCTGAAGAAAAACACTTTTAGTGAGCGACATCCAAGGAGAGGATCTGAAGTGAAGACCATCAGGGACAGCGAACAGTTCTCATGAGCTCTGGATGCAGCATCACAAATCAAGCCAAAGCCTTTCATTTTAAACACCTCGACATGATGTTCATGATGTAAGAGATTATGATTACTAAAACTGATGTTTTAAGTCTTATCTGTACGGTCGTCTTCTGTCTCTCTGCTAAGCGCTACGTGCTCTGTAATGCTTCTCTTTTCCTCGAGACCGGATCCATCCTGAGCTACTCCTGCACTTGTGACTCTCTATGAATGGTTCCACATGGACACACCTAAAGATGTACAATAATAAAAAAAAAACAGTTTATAGACAAGTATAGATGATCTCACGGTTTCTAGCCAAGAGCTGCTGAACATCCTGTAATCTGGAGCCTAATCCAACTATCAGGTGTCGCCTAGAAGAGGATGAGTTCCTGTTCAAGTGAAGGTTTCTTCCTCATGTCTTCTCCAAGGAGACGCGTCTGGCTTGTTCAGTTCGTCCAAGTCTACATCTGGATTCCTTCAAAGCTGCTTTGTGATGTTATCTGTAGAGGAGAGATTGTGAGGCCTGAGGACAGAATAAAGTCAAATAAAGTAGAGGCAGAAACGCATAATCAGCAAGATGAGAGAAGATTAGTGCATCTAATTTATATTGAGGTTCACCAGAAAAAAATCACCACTACCTGTACTGAAAATACAAATCCTTCATTTCTGTACTGAAGTAGACGTTTCACATATCTCTACTGATTTATATTCCTGGAAAGTTTCACTTTTACTCCATTGCATTTTCTAATTAAAATGTTTACTTCTTCTCCAATAAAATTCCCCTGAGCATCTTCATTACTAATTACTAATCACTCACTACTGATGTAAGGTCAAGAGGCATTCCCAAGGTACCCCGAGGGGCGTGGCTCAGATACCGCTTTAGCTCCAAGCGGACTAACACGATCCAGGAGGTTTTTGGGAAGCGCTTCTTGAGTTTGAGCTTTGTGGGAACACCAACACCTTGAGGTCTGAATCGAGCAGAATTAGCTTTACAACAGACGATACTCGCCCTGACCCCTGACCCCTGAGGTTCCATAGCCAAGAAATGTTTTTGTTATGTTGGCTTGAAAGATTAATTAAAAATGTACTGTTTAAGAACGTGCATGAACCCTGATGTATTAATTATGCTTCACCATAAGGAAGACAAAATAAAGTTCATTATAACAATTATAACTGATTGTTTATTTTTTACTTTTACATTTAATATCATAAAATTGTGAGTCTTACAGTGAGTACAGTAATCAGAGACTTTTAAGGCTTTTACTCCCAAAGGCATTTTCTGGAAAGAAACACAGATCTTTTACACAAGTATCACTTTCAAGCCCTTTATACGAGATTCTACAGTTTCTTCAGCAATGAGCTCATCTGTTAAACATAAACATTAGACACCTTGTTTTCCTATTAAAATCTTTTCATAATTCGTTTCGGAAGTGGGCTCGTGTTCCAAAACACTTGTAAACCAAATCATCATTTCCCATAAGAAATAATGAAAACTCCAATTATTCGTTCCACAGCCCCAAATTATTCGTTCTAAGCCACAGATTAATACAATCTATAAAATGAAAATAAAACAAATTAATCTGCACTTTACCTTCAAAAAAAAGTACAAATAAATCCCTCAAGATAAGTGTTTCCGTTGGTGCACGCAGGAGTCGTGTGTGTGTGTGTGTGTGTGTGTGTGTGTGTGTGTGGAATTAGCCCCTTCCCTCGCCTTGTTTTACACAGTAACACTCCTCCTCCCTCTCTCCATCTCACTTTTTAAGTTTCACAACAAACACATAAACACAGCGGAAAAACAAAAAACATTTTAACGGAAAAAAAGGAGGGGGGGAGGTGAGAGAGTGACGCTCGGTGTCAAAATAAGAGTCGCATGCGTGATACATGATACTCGGCACTCGTAAACTAATACTTGCTCGGTCTCCGATTAAAAATGTATAAAAAATCTTTGCTCGGTTTGCGGAACACTCGTAAACCACGTTACTCGCAATCCGAGGTTCCACTGTATATGTTTTTGTGATTTTTGACCTTTTTATATATTTTGTCCAACAATGGGAATTAGTGTCACTTTTTTTCACTATACATGTTTTATGTTTAACTGACCTGACCTATACACACCTGTGTAATGTAGACGAGGTGAAACACACACTGAGACAGCAGGATGCTCGATGTGGTTTTAAATGCTTTATAAACTAAAACTAAGAGACACATAATGACCTCAAGACAGAAACCAGTCTGACAAGCTTCACAGAGCTCGTTAGTTGTAATAGTCCTGTAATCAAGCATGAAAACTTTGTTTTTTTTTTTTTTTAGAAGTCTGTATGAAAGTGCGGGATTAGTCAAAGTCTAATATTACGATCAAAGCCGGGATTCATGTGAATTACAAGTTCAAGTGCTGGTTTAAAAGAGCTGAGGAACAGGATATGACCCGAGGGAGACAGTGTCCTGTTACAGTGCGTTTTGTCCCGAGCAGCTGTGTGAACATGTTTGTCTGGGATTTGAAGGTCTATAAAAGCTCAGAGCTCCGGCACACCTACGCTTCCATGTGGAGCTTGTTACAGAAGCAGTGTGAACACGGCCACCAGGAGCCGCGCGCTCGGTCTCAACAGCCAGACAGAGGAATTACACTCGCACTGACCCACTTCACCATGGTCTCACTCTTACAACTCTTTAGGGAAAAAAGGAAAGTGCTGAGAACTGGAGTTTTTATTCTGTAGCCATGATCATTTAGTTTATGAAATTTTACAAGTCTTTCAAGTGGCAAAGGAACATTTCTTTTCTTTATTTCCTTTATTTTTCTCGATCTAGAGAGATCTATCTCAGCGATGGATACAACATTGCATAATGTGTGTGTGTGTGTGTGTGTGTGTGTGTGTGTGTGTTTTGACCCAGGAAGACATTTTATACTTTATATCGTGTAGTTTAGGAAACAACTTCACATGTTTTGCCAAGTGTTTAAGTGACGTCCCATCACACGCGTTCAGGATGTTCTGAGCTTCAGCACTTTCCTTACAAAGTGTAATGATCTTAATATCCGTAGTTGTTGTCTTTGCCTGATGCTGGACAATCATGTGACTCTCCTGAAATGCAGGAACATCTTTTCCACGGCTGCAGGAAACGCCACCCCACATGACTGTGTAAGAAATGAGAATCTCCTCTGCATCACTTAAAGAACTGTTGAGGCTGAAACACATTAATCACTGCAGTAATTATAAAATCAAAGACTCTTAAGTGTTTGTTTATTTCAATCCAAACAGCGCCTTTTGTTTTGGCCAGGCCGTGTAGACCAACAACTCAGAGCGTGATGTTCGTTCGCTGTGTGAGGAAATCAATTCGCTTCAGTTTGATTTATGCAGCACTTTCAACACTGGACGTCACAGATCAGCTTCCAGAGATATCACAGTCAGCTAGTGAGGCTTTTCACTTCTGACTCCTAACACAATGTGTTCTTTACAGGAAGACACTGTTAGGAACGTGTTTAAATAAAAACATCAGCATTTCATCATCATCACGGTGAAATAGATTTAAATGAATCATATATTTGATCTCTACAGGTCTCCAGCGTTTCACCCAGGCGTGTCACTGAGCTTCAGAGGCTGAGCTCACACACAGGGTTTTTTTTTTTTTTTCTGTCTCAGAATTAAAAGTGACCTTTAAAGTTTTCTCAGCCAGCTGAATGAACAGCGGAGAGTGACAGCATTTCATTTGGATGCAATTATAATATAAACGTGGTAGGCTGACCCGAGCGAGGGCTTCGAGCTGGCCTTGCTTTCTAATTCCTCCTGACTGCATGAGACGACTGTGATTAGAGTTTCAGCGTCACCACAGATGTGTGCTGATGTTGCGGCACAATGCTCTGTATTTACATGATAAGAGGCTTTCTGAGAGCCGTCCTGTTTAGGAACACTGCCGCTGGCTTCACCAGTCTGTTTGCTTGGAAGTCTTCTCCATCAATGATATTTAGAATCTTTTTTTATTATTATTATTTTGCTAGTGTTTGACTTTGACACGCACCCCCCCAGCAGTCTGCAGTAGTGATGGGTCGTTCATGAACGATTCGTTCTTTTTGAATGACTCTTTAAGACGACTCAGAAGAACGTGTAGTCTCGGAGAGTGATTCGTTCATTTTCTCCTGGACGTGCACGCGCGAAGCATCACAAGACCTCCGTAGGTTATAAACAGAAACGAGTCGTTACCTTTGAGTTTTCTAGTCTGAGCCATTCGTTCTTTTGTCACGTGACTCCCATAGATGCTGTGCAGTGCAATAGATTCAAATGAATGAACGACTCGAACTAGAAGACTCATGAGATGAACCGTTCAGTTCTGTTTCCTGTGTAATGCACTGCATAGCGTCATGTGAGAAAAGAATGAACGATTCGGACCAGAAGATCTGAGAGGTGAGCTGTTCATCCGTTCATCATAATATGACCTTAACTGCATTGCAATATTTTCATTACAGGAACTATAACCAAAATCTGTGTATGTAGACATGTTGGGGGGGTGTTTATTGAAAATGTAACATTTTATTTTATTTCCGATCAAAAGACTGAAATGAACTAAATGACTAAAAAAAAAAAAAAGAGTTGATTTTGATGAACGAGATTCAAAGACCTCACCCTTCAGCAGTTTGTAGAAGCCTGAGGTCTGCAGTAGTGATGGGTCGTTTATGAATGATTCTTTCTTTTTGAACGAGTCTTTAAGATGACTCAGAAGAGTAGTCTCGGAGAATGATCCAAACGTCCCCTCACAGTCATACGTTGTACAGTGAGTACAGCAGGGGGCTCAGGACACAACCCTGTGGGGCTCCAGTGCTGAGAGTGAGGGAGGCTGAGACGTGTCCACTCATCCTAACTGCCTGTGGTCTGCCAGTTAGGAAATTAGAGATCCACTGGCACAGAGATGAGCTGAGTCCCAGGTGCTCCAGCTTGGTGGTGAGTTTGGAGGGAATTATGGTATTAAATGCTGAGCTGTAGTCGATGAAGAGCATTTTAACATAATTCCCCCTTCTAGTGTCCAGTTGAGTGAGTGATGTGTGGAGGACGTGAGCGATAGCATCGTCAGTTGAATGATTTGGACGGTAAGCGAACTGTAGTGAATCGAGTGTGTCCGGTAGTGAAGAAATGATGAAGTCTTTGACCAGCCACTCAAAGCACTTCATCACTCCTGAGGTCAGGGCTACAGGGCGATAATCGCTGAGAAAGCCAGGACGGGGCTTCTTCGGAACAGGAACAATGATGGACTCTTTGAAGCATGTGTTGATTCCCGACTGAGAGAAGGAGAGGTTGAATATGAGCAACACAAGTGGCACATAAAATGTCACTAACTGCAAAAAAAAAAAAAAAAAAATCTGAAAAGCATGTTGTGCATGAGTATTCAGTCTCTCTGATACCCTTAACTGAAATCCAGTGGGAACCAATTGCCTTCAGAAGTCAACTAATAAGTTGTAACTAATAAGTCAACTAATTTAATCTCAGGATAAACATTAGTGAACAAACAGCATCATGATGCCCAAGGATTACACCAGACAGGTCAGGGAAGACGTTGTGGGGAGGTTTAAGGCTGGGTTAGGTTTTAATAAAAATATCCCAAGTGTTAAACATCTTATGGAGCGCTGTTCAATCCATAAATCGAAAATGGAAAGAGTACGGCACAACTGCAAACCTACCAAGACATGGACGTCCAGCTAAACTGACAGGCCGGGTGAGGAGAGCATTAATCCGATGGGCCCATGGTAACTCTGGAGGAGCTGCAGACATCCACAGCTCAGGTGGCAGAACCTGTCTACGGGACGAGTCTTAGTCGTGACCTCCACAAATCTGGAATTTATGGAAGAGTGAGAAGAAGAATGCAGAAGACGTCCTGTTTGCAGTTTGCGACAAGCCATGTGGAACTGCAAACGGGACTTCTTATGGCTTTCTTTTTCAGTTTAAACCAAAGCCAGAATTTGGTCCAGAGAGAGAATTCAACAGATTTTCTGATATTTATGGGGAAGCAGACAAACATGTTTTAGATTAATCAGAATTCAGTTTATTTTAGCAGGACACCCTGTTAAAGGGCATGAATGCTCCGTCTTTCTCTTTGTAAGAGAGTCTATAGGAGCCTGTGAGTGTCTCTACCTGCTGAGGCAGGAAGGAGTCCAGCCCTCAGAGAGGAACAAGGAAAGAGGCAGAGATAGATAGAGCCATCGCTAGAGAGGACAAAGACTAAAAGGGTCTTTAGAGCTAAGCTTCACACTCCCATGATGCCCCTGGGCATGAGAAGGATGAGTCAAGAGAAATAAAAGAGAGACAAGTGATGCAAGTGAGCTGAGAGAGCAAAGAGACAAGGAAGGAAGGAAGGACAAGAAATATAAGAGGCAGAAAGACAAAAAAGAGATATGAGAGAGAGGAGAGAGATTTTAAACTTTATAAAGGAAATAATGTTACATATTTTCACTTTTTTACAGCATGTGTCAGGTGTTATTTACATGTTTACAGTTTTCTTTTAGTAAAAGAACTCCCACTATGTCCCCTCCCACTTCCCCACCATTAACAACACCTCTTTTTCTCAGTTTTAGTTTTGTTTTTGTCCATTAATTTGCAGTCCTATTTAAAGATTAGGGTTTGGTTAAACTGCTGTCCATTTTTCTTCCTTCTGAGTGACAGTTTGTTTTCTGTTGGTCTTTTCTATTCTCTTTTGCTCAGACAGTGTTTTTATTACACATGTTTTTTTTTCTCTGTTTCAGACAGCTGTAAAGAGTTGATTGTCTCTTCAATGTCTATGGGTGTGTCTGTGTGTGTGCTGTGCTGCAGCCTGCTCCTTCACTCTCCTGTGCTGTTGCACTCACAGTTTGACGGCGGGTTTTCCATTTTGTGGTCGGTTCTGTGGTGGACGTGCCTCTTCCCCCCCCCCTCGGTTTAGCTGAAGTGCTGTCTTTCGGTGTCAGTGTGCAGATCGGTGGCTGTTGTACCACTTCAGTGCAGACGTTAGGGGGCGTCAGCATTAGGGGTGGGGTCACTGTCAGCCCTGAATACAGTACAAACGTCGGGTTTTACACTGTTTCCAGTGATGTCAGTGTTCCGATCAGTGAGTTTCAGTGGTGCCGGGGTGTTTTGGAGTGACCTTTGTGAGTTTTGACTTGGGTGTGTCTCTGCTGTGGGGGTTGGTGAGGCCTGCTGCAAGGTCTGGTTCTCTTCAATGTCTCGTCTTGATTATTTAAAACCATTAAAAGTTGTCTTTGGAAGGACAGGACATGTCTCAAGTTGTCGCTCTTGCACCCGAGCGCGATAACTCTAATAGTGACGATGGCTTCCCTAAGCAGTCTAGCTCCTTCATTATTACCTTGTCTTTAATAAACGGGGGCACATTTTATATTACTACTCGCAATGCAGAGCGGTAACTTGGACTGCAGATCCTTTCACACATATTCCACTCTTTGTCAGTGTGTCCTTACAAGGTTTATCTTGGTCAAAAACACCACAACAACTTTGTTCATCTGGGAGGCAGAGTAGGTGTTCTCACACACTGCTAGCATCACCTACTCAATTCAATTCAATTCAATTTTATTTCTATAGCGCTTTTAACAATGGTCATTGTCTCAAAGCAGCTTCACAGAAATGAAAAGAAGACTTATGGAAATGTATATATGTGTAAGAAAAATGTGACTAGATAATGAGATTGTCCCTGATGAGCAAGCCGAGGGTGACGGCGACAGTGGCAAGGAAAAACTCCCTGAGATGGCAACAGGAAGAAACCTTGAGAGGAACCAGACTCAACAGGGAACCCATCCTCATCTGGGTGATAACGGAGAGCAGAAATTGTATAACATCAATTTATACTCCACCCGTATGCCGTCCTCCAGGACACACCTAATGCCGTGTCGGAGACACAGTGCCTCTCGACTGGCCTCAGAGGCCATGGTGCCTCGCTCACGCTCTCGCATTCTAAACTTTTAACTTTTTTTGCACCTTACACCTTGGAAAAATGTCAGTCTATCAAAAATTGCAAAGATGCCAAGCAGCCTTCCACGCGCTCTCCTCACATCCAGTGCATGCTCAAAAAGAGAGAGACAGAGAGAGAGAGACATTAGTCTCTCTGAGAGATGAGGGAGATGAGAGAGAGATAGAGAAAGAGATAGGTCCACAGAGCTAGAGAGTTGTGTGGAATACGCTAAAAACATGGAAGAGTCTTCAAAGGCACTTTAAAGAAATTAAATTGAAGCAGTTATTTGACCACGGCGTGAAGGACAGCCCCTAAACACTGTACAAACTCCCATGGCACCCGTACCCCCACAAAAAGCAAGTCAGAAGAAAGAAAAGGCTTCTGCACATCCACGTTCCTAGCCGGAAAAGCCTCCCAGCCGTCAAACGTCAGACGGGACTCCCGCCTGAGCCCATGCCCAATGGGCGCTGCGAGAGGCCAGCTGTCCAGATCAGTGGGAAAAAGAGTACTAATGGAGACGCAGAAGCCTCTACCCACACTGGCCCACTCTGCCACTCTCGCCATTGCTTGCTAGCATGCCAGTGTTAGGAACCTCCACTAGAGGTCACTGTTCATGTCTGTCTGTCTTTCTGTGTAGTTCCTGTTGGTTGACTCAGTTTCCCAGAAGGCACCTCAGTCAGGTGATGAGGCTCACCTGAACTGAGGTGGCTCATTAAAACCTTCTATAAATAGCAGTTTGTTCTGGGAAACTGGGTCGAGCATTGTTTGTGTGTGTTTGTGATTGTTTGTTTGTATTACCGTCATGTGGGCATTCCTTTTTGTTACTTTGAGTTTATATTTGATTTATGTTTTGTAACCTTTGTTTTCAGAGGGCTCTAGTTTTGTTTCCTTGATGTTCCTTGTGTCTGTGGATTCATGGAGCTCCTCTGTTCACTGTGTAGTTAGGCTGTGTCTCCTCCTGTGTCCTGTGTAAGTACTGTTCTGTCTTCTGGTCTATTTCCCTTGTATGTGTAGCCACATGAGGGCTTAGCCATTAGCAGGGTTAGCCGCTAGTAGGCCTTGATGGCTAGTAGGGTTAGCCCCTAGTAGGGTTAGCCTCCAGTAGGCTAATCTCTAGTGGGAGTGACTGCTAGTGGTTCTGGTCACTAGTAGGTTAGCCGCTAGTTTGGTATAGCCTCATGTGTGCCCTGCCTTTTGTCTTCCGGTCCCCTAGGTCAGTACTAACACCATTAGCCACTAACCCGGTTAGGTCAGCCTCCAGTGTCCCCAGTACAACATGTAGCTACTAACCTCACTAACCCAGCTAGTCTAGTTCCTGTCAGTCTCTGTGCCCCTAGCCCTGTCTCCTGTCTAGCCCTGTCTCCTGTCTAGCCCTGTCTCCTGTCTAGCCCTGTCTCCCCAGTCTCTGTGCCTCCAGTCCTGTCTCTCCAGTCTCCAGTCCCTGTCTTTAGTTCCCCTCTGTGTCTTAGTTAGCTCCAGCTCCATGTTTCCTCATCCCTAGTCCCTGTGTCAGCTCCTGGTTCCCTGTGTCAGCTCCTGGTTCCCTGTGTCAGCTCCTGGTCTCCTGTGTTCAGATCCCTTCCTGTTCCTGTGTTTTTCCTGAGCCCTAGTTTTAGTTTGAGTTTGTTGTTTTAGTTCCTTTGTTCTGTTTTTGAGTTGTGTTTGTTTAAATAAAAGACTCTTTCTGCACACCCCTCTGCCTTCATGGCTACCTTCATGCCCACGGCAACACCATCAACTAGCACTACAACCAACTAGACCCATGACAGCCAGCTTCACATGTCTGTGTTTGTGTCGGTGTCAAATTACGCACGCACGCACACACAAAGTAAGTGTTTCTGTGTAAAAAGTGTGTGTGTGTGTAGGTGTGTGTGGGGCACAGTGTCAAATTGCGCGTGCGCACGCAGAAGAGAGAGTGCGATGTTGATTATAAGAGACGAGCACTAAGACGCAGCAGGGGACTCTTATTTTGACACAGGGGACGCAGCAGGGGAGACGATTACCCATAATTCCCGCAGCGCAAGAGAGAGAAAAATCATTGGCTCAGTTGTGATCACTTGCCGCTCGGTGTCAAAATAAGAGTCGCGTGCGTGATACATGATACTCGGCGCTCGTAAACTAATACTTGCTCGGTTTCCAAATAAAAATGTATGTTTGCTCGGTTTGCGGAACACTCGTAAACCACGTTACTCACAAGGTTCACAGTTCACAGGTTCAACTGTACTTTATCAGAAAGTAACGCTGTAATGTAACGGATTACTTTATAATGACATTAATTTTGTAATGTAATTAGTTACTTTAAAAAGTAACGTCAGCCAACACTGGTTTCCAGTTTATTAAACATGTATATCCTTTATAATAACGTGAAAGAGACTGTGGACTGAACACACTCTGATGGATGATTACACATCATAACCACAACTTTGTATCATTTATTCTGTTAGTGCAGAGTGAGACACACTCAGGGTTTCTGTGGTGAAGTCTAACCCATACACGCCACCCCCCCCCCCCCCTTCTGCTCATATTTTTGTCTTAGCAATATTGACACCTCTGGCAATGAACTGTTTTTTTTCTGGACATCAGGGAATCACTGCAATCGATTTCACTGGCTAAAAAGAAACCAAAAACAAGGTTCACAACACTTCACAGGTTTAAAAAAAAAAGCGTGAAGGGAATCAAAAATGACTTGAAGCGAGAATTGAGCTGTCAGAGCTGCAAGGTGAGCAGGAGGAGGGTTTTTGGCCCAAATATTGTGGAATCAGATCCTCCATTTGATCTTGTCTTCACATTTAATTTCTCTTTTAGTGACAAGACAGTGAAGTCATCTGGAACTTAATTATACAGTATGCTCTGAACCAGAGACAAAACTCACAGTGGATGAGAACCAAACCAGCTCTGCTGATGTTCCCTCCAAGCTGGACTGAATGACTTCAATGTTCTCTCAGTACATGTGGAGGACCTGTGGGAGACAGATTATCACGATCAGATGGTCCCTGATGGACGAGTCGATGGCGACGGTGCTGAGGGAAAAACTCCCTGAGATGTGAAGAGGAAGAAACCTTGAGAGGAACCGGACTCAACAGGGAACCCATCCTCATCTGGGTGATAACAGAGAGCAGGGATTGATCTGCACTCATACTGTGTGTTAGGAGGCTGGAAGTTCAGTAGAACAGGAGACGTGTTTAAGTTCATATGGAGTCCAGTTGGTTATTGGAGGCTCAGGTAGATCTGGGTGATAACGGATAGTATGACCATAAATCAGCCCTGCTATATCTGTGTGATGTGAGGTAGAAAATTCAATTATGCTGTATATCAGGAAAGATGTCCAAGAAAGTCAACGTTCACTGTTGGAGACTTTCAGAGAGACAGTAGTCATGTGTCCGCAAAGAACAGAGACCAGGACCGTCCCCAGTCACCACGAGCATCCCAGGTCTCTCTGTGTAATGAGAACAATTTTACAAACCTTCCCTGAACATCGTCCAACCTTTCAATATTCAACTTATTATTTTTTCCCCCGAACTTTCTACAGACCAAACACATCAAGCAAGGCACCATTATTTTGGGGGATTAGTTTCTTTATTGAGTTATTGAGGTTTGGATTGTTCAGAACAAATGCCCCGAATGACTTCAAACAATCTAATAACTCGAGGAGGTGTAGGAATTATGATGATAATGTTAACAGTGATTTGTAATTAATACAATGAATAAATAAATAATAAACTGTCCCTTAGTCTAAAGAAAATAGTCCTCTACTCCGGTGTCCTGTAGTGTTTTTCCTGCTCTATCACGTCCACTATGGTTCAGGAAACTCTGTCAATGAGCTGATTAGTTAAAGGTTTTCCAAAAACATCTGCAGTGTTTACTCCAGTGCCCTCAGGACTAGTGTGTCTGTTCACATATATTATTTATAGTCACATCTGAGTTAAGTGTAAAACTTGTATTTATTTTTATGCCCTAAAACTAATAATCTCCTGAATTTTAAGGCTTTAATATTCATCATGATCAGGGAGGAGCAGTCCCAGGGCTAATCATCCACACGCTAATCCTCTCACTACAGCGGAGTAACACATGACGGTGCGTGCGGTTAAAGGAAAATAATCCACGGTGAATTTGGTGTGATGTGGCCCGACAGAGTGGAGTTACTTTTGCCAGCCTGTAATCGATGATCACTTCCTGAGTGCCTTATTCGTTTTATAGCACGGCAACTTTCTCGACAGCGACCATTCTTTCCGCACTCATTTTGCTCTCTGGTGGAGTTTCTGAACTCATTCTACACTCATCATCTATAGTCTCTAATTGGGTTTGGAGATTAAACTATTCCCAGGATTGGATTACAGAAGCACAGCCCTCATTTAAAAGTGATTAGGGTGAAACTAAACCAAATGTGCACACCACGATCCGTAACACTCTCTTCTCACCTTCCTAATAATCCTGAGCTGCAGCTCGACGTGGCGTGTGATGCCAAACGCGCGAGTTTGTGAGCGCCACAGGAAACCTGAGCCGAGTTTAGTGCGAAAAACAGTTTTTGGACAAAAGAGCTTTCTGAGAACAGGCAAAGACTATAATGGCTTTTTCAAATCTGGGAACATTTTCGGGATATTCTCATGCAAACTGTTACTCTGACCACCATTACCACAGCCATGAGCTGCCTTTTGAAACTACACTCACGAATACCTTGTAGCTTTTCCCACCATTGTTCATCCCACACTGCTACTCTCAGATAGCACTCCCGCATCTCGTCCGTGTCCCTCTGCCTCGAATCCCTGAGCAACGGCATCCAGCCCTGCCCCAGCTCTACAGCGGTCGGCTCCCCGGGGTCGGACTGGGTGAGGCTCCGTCTCCCTTCTCGGGGGAAATCCTTCATCTGTCGCAGCACTCTGACGTGATAAAGAGGCAGGCAGCGCGGGAGCTGAACGGGGGCGGATCATCATGATCTAATGAGACAAAGAAGCAGTTTTATTAATGTAGTAGGAGAGCGAGAGAGAGAGAGAGAGAGAGAGAGAGAGAGGGGTTAAACAGGGCCTCATCTATCAGTGAGTGAGAGAAGGATTCTCCACACTCCTTTATTCATCCTCTGATTGCCGTTCTGTAACTGGAGACCAAACAAATAAGGTTTACACAGTAAAGTTAACAGGCCCAAGGTCATTATGCAGCAGCTACAAACACAACCTAAGCTTGATTCATGACTTAGCTTAGCATTAGCTGAACAATTGAGCATCTAATGATAAACAAAACAACACACAACCAGGACTGGTTGAGAACGGTCCAATCACATGACCCCAAATATTGGATTTGAGCAATATTGATTCGCTAAGAACAAAAGTGGGCGGGTTCAGGGCGCACAGAGCTCCGCCCCAAGGATGATTTGAAAAGATCCAATCAGAGTTTCACCAGGCTCATGCCTTTAAAAATTTAATGGTTGCTACATGCTAGACTGCTTGTCCGGGCCAGCCAAGGCCAAGACACCAACACACAAATGAACGCCATACAGCTGTATGGGGGGGGGGGGGGGCGTTGCCCCTGTGCACGGTGCCCCGTATTGACCGGCCGCCACTGTTACACATAAATATATCAGACACTATCATAAATATATCAGACACAGTTTTACATTACATCTTGTTTCAGAAATCTGTGACATGCCCCTAAACAATAAATAAATAAATAAATAAATAAATGAATATTTTCACATGAACAAGTCAGCTTTTATGAAATACATAAATATAATAAATCCTATATGATTAATCTACTCATCAGTTTTAAATTCCACATCGCAGTTCATCTATTCTATTTTTTTATTTCTGGATAGATACTGTACTGTAGATGGACAGATCCTGAAGGACATTTCAAACATCCAGCGTCTCATCTGTCATGTGTGAAGGCCAACCCACCCAATGCCCAAACCCCAGCCACAACCGGTCTCAAGCGCAGATAAAATGCGAGGGTTGTGTCAGGAAGCGCCGCGATGTAAAACCTGTGCCAAGCGATTGTGGATCGGATGGCGACGCCTCGATGGGAGCAGCCGAAAGACTCACGATGACAGCAACGGCAGCAAGGACATGAACACAACAGACGTGTACAGTACATCCCCAATCAGTGCAACAACATCATCCTCATCCTCATCATCATCATCTACATAGATCAGGAATGTTAATTGTTGTGCCTGAACAGGTCATGCAACCCCATGGCATCGTTCCTCCTGAATCTTGTAATCTTAAATGTGGATGCGTCTTACACAACACACTGAAGTTGTAACAAATCAGACAGTTAAGCAGGGAAACATTTTTATTGGCCATTTGCTGTGGAATTTGAGACATAAATCAGGAGAGAGAATCATCACAAATCAGCCGTGAATGTTCCTCTGTCCAGCACGGCCTGCACCGCGTCCTCTACTCTCTCTTTGAGGTATGAATATTTCAGGGCGGATGAGGCGGAGGCCTCGTGGGGGAGGCAGCGTCTGTGTTAACGGCACCATCAAACAATTCATTGCGGCAAAAAAATACCATTCCATTTCACTCGCTACAACAACCGGCTGCTCAGTCACACACACATCATCCAAGCACAGGAAATTTACTGCAAGCTCATGGGCCACTTATGGAAGGCTGTCTGCTGCAGTCAAGACAGAATATTGTGAAAAGACTCGATGAAACATTGATGATCCAGAAACACCCAGCGACGGAGAACTCGTACCCAAACCGAACGCGATTAAAAGTCACTCAGGAAACTGTGTATATCTCTGTAGAAAGATTCGTGTCTTCTGATGTAATAATGTCGGACAATCGTCAAAGACGCTGCAGTGAAGATTGATATTACATTAAAAATAGACCAATAAGAACGACAGTACTGACGAGTAAGTGATTTACATCACAGCGCTGCCGAGTTCTGTGCTCTGATTGGTCAGAAGAGAAGGTTTTGAACAATTCTCCAGAACGGCAGCTCTCGCAGGAGCGTAGGTTTATACACGCGCATGCGAGTCTCGCGTCTCTATTGGCGGTGTGTAACTATAAATACTAATAAGTAAGATCCGTTAGAAGCTGATTTAAAACAGATGTTTAAAGAGCCGCGACGTCACACGAGTGAGTGTGGATGCCTTGTCTCGATCTCGTCCTCTCTTCTTTGGCTATTTTTTTGGCATTGTTCTTCATTTCATCTCTCACAGCACGGGTCACATCGGTTCTGCCGAGCGATGCGAGTCTCTGCGGTGGCCACAGGGTGACATGAAAATTCTCCTTCATTCCTCTTTGGAGCAAATTGTCTTCTTGCTCCATGCTGTCCAAGTCCTGAACCTGGTTATCCTCAAAAGGCTTCACATAACTCGACTGCTGAGTTTTGATTTCAAAATATTTTCCTCAGTCACGTACTTATACACCGGTTCTTTCATCACGCCCATGTACCAGTGTGTGTGTGTGTGTGTGTGTGTGTGTGTGTATAATTCAGCATCTTCCTCTGCTGGGGCTTCCACACCTGATCCTTTGGGAGCTCCAGGATAATGTGCTGGTCAACTTAGATCTGGTTACGGTTACAGTAGAGCTTGAGGCTCTGATTTTCTGTTCAGTTCTAGCAGACGTCCGTGACAGTCTCATGCCGGTCGGTAGCGAGGAGGACAGAGGACAGAGGACAGAGGACGCCTTGGAGAATCTGACTGGGTTATTTTTCTCTTTTCCACTCCTCAATTTTCACTGCTTGCCTTAGGATGAAGAAAAGAAAAGAAAGAAAGACGGACAGTCACACACAGTGTTTCTGTATGCCAGGTTATGATCAGGTTCATGGAGGACAAGCTCATCTTAACCTTGACATCAGCAGGAGAGCAAGGAGCAAGTTTACATCTTTACAGGTAAATACGTTTGCTATAATATATCACATGTCATACCAAAAACATGCCGTGCTGAGATAGTAAAAGAATCATCGATGGAGTCGTGTGCTGAAGCAGTTATTATAGACATACAGATAATGTGTCAGAAAGAGATTTGATCTTGTGATTAATCACATTTTATTTTATTGAGTCTTTACTTCTCTCTCTCTCTCTGGTGCATGCTGGGACGTGGTGTGAGAGCGAATGAGCGTTTTCCAACTTGTTGGAAAACTTTTTTCTAACACTTTTCAGCTTTTTTTCTTTTCTAAATAACACAAAAACAACATATATCAAACATCTATAAACAGCCGCGCACACGGTGTTATTAGTTTAACCCGCTGGTGTGTGGGGCTGTTGATCTGGTGGCGGGGTGCAGGGATGGCGGCTCACCCGTGCGGCGTGGTGTCGGTGGAGCAGGTGCTGTTGGCCGTCGGGGAGTGTATCAGCTGTGAGAGCATCGTGTCCGCGTCGCGGATGAACAAGGCCGTGGTGGTGTTCGTTAAGGAGAGGGAGCTCGTGCATCAGCTGATTGAAAACGGAATAACGGTAAGTGGAGAACTTTATTCCGTTACTCCGCTGGGTGCCACAACAATGAAGGTCACTGTGTCGAACATTCCCCCGTTTATCCCCGATGAGGATGTAGAGAGGGAACCGTGTCGATTCGGTAAGATAGTGAGCAGTATGAGAGTGGTGTCTCTGAACTCTCTCTCTCTGTCTCAGTTCAGTTCCTCAGGGCTTTATTGGTGTGAATGTTAACAGAAAAAAAATGACATTGTTGCCAAAGCAATTATAAAACACTGATTACATTATAAATCACATCAGTCAGAATTTATAAGCATATATAAACATTATAAACTATACAATGTAACCAATGGTGAGGCTCTCACTCTCACACTAATGTTCTCACTGTCTCTCAGTTTGGGAAGATTCGTGATTGTATGTGTGATGATTTTACTGAGTTGTTCCTTATATGTTTAATTTTTTTAAATAAATGAATGAATGAATAAATAAATGTGTGTCTCTCTCTCTCACACACACACACACACACACACACACACACACACACACACTCTGTGTCCCAGAGTGCAGTCGTGTGAATCCCAAACCTCACATCCGTACAGCGTAAATGACGCTATCAAAGATTTTGCTCCAGATTCTAATTGGGATGTTTATTCTGGAGAATTTCTTCTTGACCACATAAAGAGCTCTTATTGCTTTTTCCTTCAGCGCATTCACTCCCAGATCAAAGCCTCCTGAAAGCGCTGTCCCTAGTAGTCATAGTGTACTGCATGCTCTAGGGCGGCGGTGTTTCCCAGAGTAAACACGTCTCTGTTTTCCTGAGATCAGGCCTTTTTTTGGTAGATGACAAATTTTAGTTTGGGCCAGATTGCGTGTCAGGGCCCAGTTCTGACGGTACCGCTCCAGCAGGTCCAGGTGCTCAGGAGGAGAGACCTGGTCGTCAGCGTACAGCAGAAATTTGACTTCTGTATTATTTAGGGTCTAGGAGATGCAGATTGTTCCAGTAACGCCAACGCTAACTCATTGATGGAAATATTGAACAGAGTTGGACTCAAGCTGCAATCCCGTCTCGCGCCGCGACCCGTCTCACCCCGCGCCCCGTCTCACCCCGCGCCCCGTCTCTCCCCGCGCCCCGTCTCACCCCGCGCCCCGTCTCTCCCCGCGTCCCGTCTCACGCCGCGCCCCGTCTCACCCCGCGCCCCGTCTCACCCCGCGCCCCGTCTCTCCCAGCGCCCGTCTCACCCAGCGCCCGTCTCTCCAGCGCCCGTCTCTCCAGCGCCCGTCTCACCCAGCCCGTCTCCTTAGCCCGTCTCACCCGGCGCCGTCTCTCCCAGCGCCCGTCTCTCCCAGCGCCCCGTCTCACCCAGCGCCCAGTCTCTGCGCCCGTGCCCAGCCCCACGTCTCTCACCCAGCAGTCACCCGCGCCCGTCTCTCCCAGCATACGTCTCACCCAGCATGATCTCACCCAGCGCCCCGTCTCACCCAGCCCGTCTCACCAGCAGTCACCCGCCCGTCTCTCCCCGCGCCCCGTCTCCCCCCGCGCCCCGTCTCCCCCCGCGCCCCGTCTCACCCCGCGCCCCGTCTCTCCCCGCGCCCCGTCGCACGCCGCGCCCCGAACCGATATCGATATAACATGCAAAAATTCTTCATATGGCTTTTTTGTTGAACACGTTGGTTGATTCGTGTGTGTAGGGTGTAAATATGATCAGTAGTGTGTTGGTGATATAAAAAGTCTCTCTCACACACGCTCTCTCTCTGTTCTTCTCTCTCTCTCTCTCTCTCTCTCTCAGTGTGTTTTACTTTGAAGCCTAAGAAATGAAAGTGACCGATTGTGTTTCTCTATTTGCCTCTGTTTCAATTAGAGGCCGACGCTTTGAAAAAACTCATTATCTAAGTGACTGATGATAACAGAATCGTTACCTTAAATACATTTATCATACGGCTGGACCTCAAAAGAACCGCAAAAGCATCATCACTTTATTTGTGTCTCTAGCTTATTGCACTGTTCACCGCTCTACCGTTTCAAATCTCTGCAATATCATAATACGATCCATCATGTTCAGTGAAAACAACAGGAACAGGGAATGGTTAGTAATAAACATTCTGCCGCGTGTCAGTGCTAATTATGGGAACGCTAACCTCAGATTCAGATACAGACCCATAGGAAATTAGAATTCACAGACAGCTGGGCGGAGATGCAGTCTGGGTTTCTGTGCCATGATTATTGCTTTCATACACACACACACACACACAAGCTTACTTCCTCAGAGAGTGACCTGAAACGTTCCGCAATGCAATAAATAAACTATAGAACGTGTGAGTGGAGCTGGATGATGAGACCTGCTGCAGATAATCATACTGAGCTCTGGACTCACTCAGGTTCTCAGTGTTGCACCATTCCTGCGTAGCATTAGCAGCATGCTTGCTGTCCTCTTGGAAACAGACTTGCACAGGTTTTCTGATGGAAATTGCTGAGCATTTGACTCCATTCTTCTCACCAGTCTCTCAGGACCTGCAGATGAACAGCAGGTGGATGCTGCCAGCACCGTGTTTCACAGGGGGAAGCACGTATTGGCCAGAGTTGACCAGACATCATCTTCTCCGTCTACTCGTGCTTTAGGTAGTGTCTCTGACTAACACACTTGATAACTTGAGCTGGACGATCTCCTCTAGGCAGAGGCGCAGTTCTGTCGGATTCTTTACATGTTTTATATTTTAATATTTTAATATCACGCTGTGGGATGTTCAAACTTTGGGATTTTTTTAGTCAAACTCTGGCTGATATTTTCTTCAGAACTTTGTTCAGGACTTGATCACTCCCCGGACTTCTTTCTGCATGTTGAAGTTGATTCTCTGAGACACTCCAGGTTCCTACAGGAAAAGGGGTAGGTAGTTTATATTGAGATTACTTAGAAATAATTCAGGGGCATCAAAGCATTGGAGGTAAATACAGCTTCTTTGAGTTTGAGATGTTTGTATAAAACCTCAACAGGCTCAGGATGTCCATATGAAGGTGAGAACACTACGGCGCCTCCCTCAGACTGGGTGCAAATATTGGTGTCAACCCAACTGGACTGAAACGCACTGATATAAAAGCTGACCTTCTCTGTATTCGTGTGTGTATGCTAATGAACAAGATTCATAAGTAAATTACAGAGCACTCGTGTACCAAAGATGATTTGAGATGAGAAGTGTTTAGTGACGTCCACAAAACTCCATAAAAAGTACTGTAAGTGCACGGGCAGCACCATAAAGCACGACACAAGGCGAGGTCTTTTGGGATAAAGGGTCATTTATTTGAAAGGGTTAAAGGAGGGAGCACGGAAAGAAAAGGAAAGAACAATGCGTTTTCCAGCACGATGGAGCACCGAGCCATAAGGCAAAAGTGAGAACTAAGTGGCTCGGGGACCAAAAACGTTGAAATTTTGGCTCCATGGCCTGGAAACTTCCCAGATCTTAATCCCATTGAGAACTTGTGGTCAATCCTCAAGAGGCGGGTGGACAAACAAAAACCCACTAATTCTGACAAGCGCCAAGAAGTGATTATGAACGAATGGGTTGCTATCAGTCAGGATTTGGCCCAGAAGTTGATTGAGAGCAGCCCAGTCGAATTGCAGAGGTCCTGAAAAAGAAGCGCCAACACTGCAAATACTGACTCTTTGCATAAACGTCATGTAATTGTCGCTAAAAGCCTTTGAAACGTATGAAGTGCTTGTGATTATATTTCAGTACATCACAAAAACAACTGCAACAAAGATCTAAAAGCAGTTTAGCAGCAGACTTTGTGAAAACTAATATTTGTGTCATTCTCAAGACTTTTGGCCACGACTGTACAAAAAGGTGACTAATGGTGAAAGAAAAGAAGAAATTCTCTTTAAGGTTAAAATACTTGAGAATGTGACGTTGCACCCAGTGGAGTCACAGCACGTGAAAACAAATCGAAAATATGGAGAGGAATTATGGAGGTGAATTCTGTGTCATTGATTCAGCGTGGTATTCGTGAGGTCAAGAGAAATCGGTTTGACCTAAAAACTGAGTCACAAAAGAGTATTGCTGTCAGCAGAGGCTCTGTTACACTCACTGCACCAAACCACGCCAAAGCTTTTTGAACTGACCAGACACGGTCACCAAGGAAACCACTTATAACCATTTCATCCTCCTGGGCGAAAAATTAAAAAAATCATGCCTGTTTCTTAAAAATCTCTTTCCCTGATGAGAGCAGCATCATCAGTGCACACTTCATCTGACGGTTCCTTTCTCTATACATAGAAATGGGATGAAATGTGTTACTGCGAGATGCCTAAAGATACAATTTAAAAAATGGTGGTTTATGTAACAACCTCAGCAGCGACCTCGTTTCCCCTCTCGTCTGTTCCAAACATTCAGCATCGGCAGTGAACTCATCACCTCCTGATCATCTCTCATCATCTGTCTCTCACTGGCTCACGACTTCAGTTAGAGGAATTTTTTTTTCGTTTGTTTGTTCGGATGCATCATGGGGCACTGTGTGGCTTAACAAAGAAAGACATTCCTCTGAAACTGATCAGGTGCAGGGACCGGAGTGAACAAGACAAAACTGTCCTGTGGGAAGCCTGGAGAACTACAGTGTTCCTCAAGATGATATTAAATATACAAGACAGTCTGGAGCTTTGGTGGGCAAAATATGAAGGAACGTGAGATGTGGGGTCAAGACGTTTCCACATATACAGGATGTTTATGCTCATTTCTACTTTGTATATGTCGTAATAAAAATGGGACGGTGACACCTCGATACTTATACGGATTAAAACCGATTATTTGATGTGTACATTCATTAGTCTTCTATTTTTTTTTTTTTTTTTTTTAGCATTTAAAGGATTATGGGAAAATATTATATTTAGCTTGAACAATTTCACATCTATATCTGATTGTATCCAGCTTGATGAATGAAGCCCATCTGTTGTTCCAATTAACTGTAGATAGTTACTCAGCGAAGTGTGTGGAAGTGTGTGTCATGGTTTCTGCTTTATGAGAAGCGTACCTTAGCGCCGGTTAAAACACACAGATCAGTGTGCGTGAGATAAACGATCTGTGGCCAGCGCGCTGCGTTTCTGCTCTGTAATTACTCAGAAATCAGTAATTAGAGCTGCAGGAGCTAACTGCTGTCTCATACCTAAAAAAACAACAAAAAAAAAACAAGTGCACTCCATATTTATTAGCATTAAGCTAATTATCCTGAATGATGATGTTTTTTTTTTTTTTTTTCGTGTGTGTGTGTAAATCGATTTGCTTTGCTTCCAGTCTTAGGTGTAATAAACGGTTTTATAAGCACATCTTTATCATTCCGTAAGAAAGCAACCGCAACAAAAATCCATTTCTGAAGCATTCAGGTGAGAAGACCTGCAGAACATCGATCTCCACGTTACTGATTCCTCTGCACAGCAGGAGAGACTCGGCCCTGTCGCGCTCAGACAGATACCGCCATTTGTCCCCATAATAACGGTGCAGACGTTCGGGCGGGGGGTCAATAACACATTCATCTGAGGAAGACGTCTCATGTCTGGCTAGCTTGTCTAGCGCATCGGAGAAGCTACATAAAGTAACTTATTTTTTGCCACGATGCTAATTTTGCTAACAAAAAATGCTAATAGGCAAGGCAGAGAAAGAAGTTTACTGCAAAAACACCTCCTGCGTGTCATAATACTGAGATTTACGATGTGATCACATGAATGTTTATCCACTCCAGTGTTTTTTTACGAGATGAGAGGTACTTAGGTACTTGGTGCTCCTCCCACATTCATCGCGGCTCTACAGCCAATCAGGGGCGTCCGTGAGCTCACGCGAGCGGAAGGAGCGGATAGCGCCGTCCTCCGAGTGTGTGACTCCGCCCCCAACGGTGCGTGAGCAAGGAGTTCGAAAAGATGCGGTCGGCTGGCGTCACGTGGTTCGGAGGAAACACGTGATAGTCTCCCGGCTGAGTGGTAGTAGTCTTAATGTGGAGCCCCCTAGTGACGAGGAGGAATTGGGCATGAAAAAACATTGTAAATGCCGCAAGGGTGGGACACAAAATGCACTTTTATGACACCTGTTTGCAATAAAGATATGCTAAATTTACACAGTGAGAACTAAAAGCACACTCCCGTTAGCAAGAACATTAGGCGTCGTGGTGTTCCCCTGCGTGTTGTGCTGAGTCTTTGGCATGCACCTTTGTTTTGGTCTTGGACTTTTTTTTTTTTTTTTTACTTTGGTCTGGACTTTAGTTCCCAGCATGCTCTGTTCAATACCGTGTACGGTATATTTTTGCTCTCATGTCTCCCGGCCATCTTCTGTTTAATCAGTCATCTGACTTGATCTAACTTCTGCTTTCACCACACTGTGAGGTCTTGTGTTCTTCTAGTGCTTGAACAATCTCCTAGCGTGATGCTTTATCTGGCACTGTTTTCTTTTTAGTGTTTAATAAGGACACGTCTGCACGCACATCCTGCCGGCTTCTCTCTGACATCGTGCATCACTGCAGCAGGAGAACAAAAAAGATCACGGTACACGGTGAAGCCAAAAATGTATTTCAAATCATTTCGCTCAAAAAAAAAAAAAAAAAAAAAGTATTATTTCATGGTTGATTTGAGATTTTGTGGAATTTGGAATTTGCTTTAGCATTGTTAACACAGAGCGTTAGCTGTTAATATTTAAGAGTTTATTTTCCTAGCAAACGAGCCCTTAATTGAACTGCCGTGACTTCTGTTTATCTGCCAGGAAGCAGGCACAGATATTTCTCTTGTCAATGTTTGTCAGCTGGAATGATGTTCTGCCTGGCGAACCCGTCTGTTCCGTCATGCCAGCTCACAACATTCTTACGTGTCAGCTGCTTTCTGCTGTCTGAGAGCAGGACAAGGACGGAGGTTCGGCACGGTCACAGTGTCCTCCAGCGATAAATAGCAATATCTTTGTCCATCACTAAATCACATGCACTACACATTTCTTTATCTCGGAGCCCAGGGCCGTCTGCACAGCCTCCAGCTCACCGGCACCTTTATGTGAGCGCAGCTGGGATTACGAGAAGTTTCTGCTTGTCATGAGCGATTAAAGTGTCATTTTCTGTCCTGCACTTCCCTCAGGTCAAACTTTCAGACCAAAGGTCAACTTTTGTAAAGACAATAATTGAGTCCCTGTTCCTGCAGCAGAGCAATTTTACAGGAAATTATTCAGAAGGATGGGAGAAAATATCACCTGAAATGTTTAAAAAAAAGGACAAGTAACAGCAATCGCCACAACTGGAGTGAAATGGCAGAGTTCATTAATAAAACGTAAACTGCTGAAATGCTAAATCTGTTTCTCACGACAGCCATTAAATTATATTAAATACATCTTTTTTTTTTTTGGCTGTAATTTAGGTTCATGTTGGCTGCAAGGGCAATTGAATTAAATTAAATTAATCCTGAAATCTCACACACCTCAGGTCTTGTGTTTTATCTAGAACGCTGCAATTTTCACAGCCGTTTAAGTCATATGAAAAATAACGTCCCTACCAGCCCACTATTATTTCTTGTTCAAACTGAAGCGCGCTCGGAGGTGAACACCCGCAGACCCCCAGTTACTCTAATCCCTCTTCTCACCTTTCATTCACGATAGCTGTGAAGTTATCAAACCGGTTTCACTGACGGGGGAAACGGCAGAATTGAGGGGTTTAAAATTGAGAGACGTCTCTGCCTAATTGTTTTTCCGCCAGCAAAAAAAATCTGAATATAATCAGATTTAGTAAAATAACGAAGACTGATGTCTCCGTTTCCTTCGTAGACTTTTTGTCCGCATCACAATGAACTAAAGCGCAGCACGTCTTCTTTCCTTGTTTTAATCTGTAATATTTAAGTGAAATATAGTTCACGTAAATGACTAGATATTACTTTTTATTAATGGACATGTGTAATATGTTTGATCTGTGATATTGTGAGATGCGATGACTGATGGGAAATGTTTCATTTTCTTTTTTCCGGTGAAGTGAAGCTCTCTTGTTCAGTTGTTCCCGACACCATTACAGTTCCATTTGAACTGAACATTTCAGCCCGGCGGTTTGGAATCACACTGAACACCTGTGAAGTTACCGTTCAGGGCACTTCAGGCCGGTCGGAATGCACCTTGAGTATCATGAACTATGTGTGTGCACGTGTCTCATAGTTGTATCTCCACAGAGAGTTTGTGTGTGTGTGTGTGTGTGTGTGTGTGTGTGTGTGTGTGGCGAGCATATATATATATATATATATATATATATATTTTTTTTTTTTTGTTTATTCATGTCTTCTGATGGTGCTCAATGTCAAAACGTTTTTACGTTTTAACGAAGATATGTTGACATATTCACGAATCAGGACATTCGCATAGTTAACAGTATCAGGAAATTTTAAGGCCATTTAAACTGTGGCATTGACATGCCCTGTTAAGACATTACAAAAACTATATAACAAAAAGTTTTTGTTATGAATTTTAAAGCACGATTTTGTGGATCTCATTTCATTATTATGAAAATAATATGTAGCACAAATACACACATTCAACATGAAAGATTTATTGTAAAGCAAAATAAAATTCATGTTTGCCTCCTTCTATGAGCCATCTGGCGGATATTCACTGAAGCACAACACATTCATTTAAATTCTTAAATGTTGCTTGTGGGATTCCGCGGCAAAGTTTGAGACAAATTGCAAACTTCCGCGGGGAAAAAGCTCACATTCTTAATGGCGTCATCTGTAGGTGTTTATTAGTTAGCATTCTGACGGAGAAGATATTAGCGTTAGAGAAGGACATTTAGCCTTAGAGGGTTAGAGAGCGCGAGAACAGCATTATTTCTGTGGGTGACGACTCGGCTGCATACTATCTCAGTCAAAGCTAAGGTGAAGGCTAGCCCACCGGAACACACCTCCTCCGTGCTTCTCGTCTCCAACAGGTTTGCTTTCCTCACTGATGCACTCTCTGAGAAACCTGAAAGACCTGGTTATAAGGAGCTGGTTATAAGGAGACTCTATACTGAGGCCTGTGAAATTAGCTCGGCCTTTAGGGGCACCAGCGGCAGTGGTCAGGTGTATCCCGGGAGCCAGAGCACCGGACATAGCAGGTAATCTTAGGGCTCTAGGTCAGCATAGGTTCTCTAAGGTAGTGATACATGCTGGAGCTAATGATACACGCCTTCGTCAGTCAGAGGTTAACAAGAATAACTTTACAGAGGTGTTTAAATTAGCGAAGGCGATGTCCGATGAAGTAGTTTGCTCTGGTCCCATCCCAATGAGACGTGGCGACATAGCTTACAGCAGGTTATGGTCGCAGAACCGCTGGATGTCCAGGTGGTGCTCCGAAAACAACGTGGGCTTCATAGACAACTGGAAGACCTTTGAGGGCAAAACTGGCCTGTCAGGGAGGGACGGTGTCCATCCCACTCGGGAAGGTGCTGCTCTCATTTCTTGTAGTATAGCACATAGTCTCAGAAGAGGCCTAGTTAATCGGTGACAATCCAGAGCCAAGGCCAGGGAGCAGACAGACAGGCTAAACCAACCGTCTGCTAGCTGCATAGAGTCGTCACTCAGGGTTCATCAGATTGAGACTATGTCTGTTCCCCGAGCTAAACATAAACATACATTTAGAAAGACTCAGAAAGTCTGTTTTAGTAATTTAATAAACATAGAGACAACAAACTCAGACCACACTGAATGCGCAGCCAGCACCTCTGATCTGAAGCTAGGACTGTTAAATATTAGATCTCTCGCATCTAAAGCAGTTATTGTTAATGAAACTATCACAGATCAGGAGCTTGACATATTATGTTTAACAGAAACCTGGATTAAACAGGACGAGTATGTGGCTCTAAATGAAGCGAGTCCTCCTGGATACAGCTACATACACCAGCCTCGGCTAACTGGTAGAGGAGGAGGAGTCGCAGTTATTTATAACGAGAATCTGAATATTGTACAAAAACACAAAAACAACTTTAACACATTTGAAGTTCTCCATAGTAAGGTAAAGTGTAGCTACAAATATGAAGTCAGCTCAGTCGATCCCCCTAATGATCATTCACAGACCCCCAGGGCTGTACTCTGTGAATGTCCCTGTGAATTTGCAGTCCTGACCTGTGCTGGAGACGAAGCATTAATTCCTGGAGACTTTAATATTTACTTTGAGAATTCAGATGACATACCACACAGAACTTCATCAATAATCTCCCAGAGTTATCAACTTTGATTGGATCGCCGTCTGACCCAACAGAACTCGATCAGGCGACTGAATATTTAACAGTCAACATTCCGTTATACCTTAGATAATGTAGCTCCAGTTAAAAGGAAAATGATTAGAGATTAAGAAACTTGATCGCTGGTATAAGCGACGTACCAGCAAACGTCAGCCCAGTTGTTAGTATTTCAAATAGCATGGAAGGAGAGCACCATGAACTATAAAAAAGCTTTAGTGTTACTAGATCGATGTATCTCTCCACTCTTATAGAAAATAATAAAAATAATCTGAGATGACTTCTTTAATACCGTTGCAAATTTAACCAGGAATAAGAGCACTGCAGGAATCTCCACATCAATGCCATGCAGTAGTGAGGACTTCATGACATTTTTCAATAACAAAATAGTAAACATTAGGCAAAAAAATAAATAAATAAATAAATAAAAAATTGGCAATTAAAGCAGACAATTTAATAAAAGTTGATGTTGATGATAAACTTACCATATCAGATCAGAAACTAATTTCACTCATCTCTTCTGCAAAATCATCAACCTGCGTATCCTATACCGACACATTTCCTCAAGCAGATCCTCAATCCTCAGTACCAGCAATAAAGGAATAAAAAAACCACTTTTCTCTTTTCATCCTCCCTCTGGGAATCATCATTCATAAGCATGCTATTCGCTTCCACTGTTACACTGATAACAAAGCGATATGTGTTGAGCAATGTGTGAAGGACATAAGAGACTGGATGTCGATGAACTTCCTTCTGCTTAATCCGGACAAGACAGAAGTTCTGGTACTTCAGGACCACATGCAGCTAGAAGTACGCTTTCTAATCACACAGTAGCTCTGACCTTTCTGTTTCATCGTGTACGACAGACCTCGGTGTGTTCATAGATTGCAGTTGTTCGTTTTAAGCTCACGTAGATAATATCGCCAGGATTACCAGTTTCTTTCATCTCAGAAATATTGCCAAGATAAGGAATATATTGTCATTAAATGATGCAGTACGATTTTTCTTACAAAGCCCCAAAGTTATGGAATAGTCTTCCTGTTAATGTTCGGGACTCAGACACAGTCTCAGTGTTTAAGTCTCGGCTAAAAACCTATTTATTTAGCGCAGCATGTTTGTAAATAGATGAGCCTTAGGTAAAGGAGCAGATCTGGGGGACTCATGGACGTAGAGTATTCTGGTGAACTGCTATGTTTAGATGCTGTCCTCCCCACTCTCATTGTTCACTCAGGTTTGTTGACGGTGAGGTGATTGGTTGCTTTACATCTCAGTTCCCCTCATGTCTGTGTTTCCTTCTGGCTCCTCCCTTTTAGTGATGATGAGTGATCCAGACCCCCTCTGTCCTCTGGACCTGTCTGACTCGTCCTGGTGTCCCTCTCCTGGTTGGAGATCTGGTCACATGGAGCCCCGTGTGGTCTGTCTGGGACGCGTGTGGTGACTGGGGACGGTTCCACTTCACCATGAAGACGCTCCTGTCCTCGGCTGATACAGACAGCTGTCCTCTGAGGACTCGTGACTGCAGTCTCTCGATAGTTCAGGACTGGAGTTTCCTACAGTCTACCTGAGTCTCCAATAACCAACTGGACTCCATATGAACTTAATCACGTCTCCTGTTCTACTGAACTTGCAGCCTCCTGACACACAGTATGAGTGCAGATCAATCCCTGCTCTCCGTTATCACCCAGATGAGGATGGGTTCCCTGGTGAGTCTGGTTCCTCTCAAGGTTTCTTCCTGTTACCATCTCAGGGAGTTTTTCCCTCAGCACCGTCGCCCTCTGCTCGTTCATCAGGGACCATCTGATCATTCTGACTCATGACCATTCTCTTACATTTTATACACATTTCCATAATTTTCCTTGGACTTTTTCATGAATTCTTTAGATTTTTAGAATTTTCTTTTCATTCTACTTTGGCACAATGACCATAAAAAAAACTCAGTGGAAAGGCCTCAGGCACCGTACACTGTGGCACTGTGGTTGGGTTTGTGTACATGTCATGATAAACAATAGTTATCATTATTTTTTAAATGCTCACATTTTACCTCTACCAGAATATGGGAATGGCATTGAAAAAAACGCCTAACTAAATGCACAAATAATTTTTCTATAGTAATAAAAACACCAGGTCATATGAATTGAATACCACAGAGGACCCACTGCTACTGCTTGGTTAGACTAGATCCAACTTTTTGTAAAACATCATTATCATTATCCTATCTTAATTCTTATTATTATTATCAGAAACCAACATATAAACATGTGACCTAGGTGCACAACCCAGAAGAGACATTGCACGTTCATCAGGCAGAATGAACACTGCACAAAATGTTTGGATTAGACTTTAACTTGTTTCAGCATAAATAAGGTTTAATCTGTGTGTGTTTATGTGTTTGACAAAAAATCATTAAAATGTTTTTTTTTTTTTTTAATATTAGTTAGTGTTTATATGAAAACAATCAATCTGTACATGAGGCTTTGTGTGTGTGCGTGTGTGTGTGTGTGTGTGTTTGATCATAAATTAAATATTTGTCTAAACAATATTGTTTTTTTTAATGAAAAAACGTGAAAAGAGAAAAATATGAAGAATGCAGTAGGACACTGTGCTGGATTAAGTGATATTCTGAGTTCATGTTTTTAGTGAAGTTATGTTATTTAATGAAGAATAAAAAATAAAAACACTTGTATGCTAATGGTCATGTTAAATAATTAATAGAGTTTACACTAAAAGAGGATCACTTTCCTGTAGCGCTGCTGTTGCATAAAAACCAAATGAACAAGGATGATACTTAAACAAACAGTAAACCAAACCCAGCATGTATTATGCAAAAATAAACAAACTGTCGCATTAATAAACCAATATTTACAGATCTGGCCATTAAGAACGCGCGTTTCAACAAAAGGGATCTCGCGGGAATCTGTGAAAATGACGTTCATGACCTGTAGGGGGCAAAAGGCTGATAAACGCACACGCAGATATGAGCAAACTCCAAAATATATTGTATGCTACTCGCTGAATATAACGCGACAGCACGCAGAATCCCTGGGCTTTGACTGCGCTTTCTCCATTTATTATTATTATTATTAGTAGTAGTAGTAGTACACTCTAAACAATGCTGCGTTTCTGTAACCACATCGTTGGGTTGTTTATGCTGGGTCATTCGGGTGACTTAGGGCGTTTTCACACTGGTACCGATCTGTTCCGTTCTGTACCCGAGCACGGTTTCTCCCCCTCCCCAACCCCCCCGCAGGTCTGCGTTCACACTGTAATAGCGACTGTGATCCCGGGGACACTCGCGTATTTACACAACCGGAAACAGTAGGTGGCGGTAGAGAGGCAGTTGTTTTGTTTTTCGCCGGAAAAAAAACTAAGAAAGAAGAAGAAACGCCACTCGGGTCATGAACTGTGAGACGCCTGTTAATGCTCCGTGTGCTGTTCTTTCACAGATTTAATCTATGAATAAATAAATGCAAGAAATGCTACAAATAAATATAATGCCTGTTAGAATAAAGTTCAACAAATAGCAAAGATACATATAATAAATGATAAATATCTAATCATGCATTTTTCTGTTCTCCTCAGGATCATCTGGGTTTAGAGAGGGGTGGTGTGTGATGGCAGGATGTCCTTGTGACCAGGAGAGACCAGGAATGGACACTAAATACTCCTATTAAGAAGACAACAGTCCTACAAGAGAGATGCTTGTGCTCTTTTTCTCTTACCTTGCTATGTGTAGATTCTCAAACTTAGCTGAGGTGCTGAAACTTAATTTAAAACCTCACCATGCATCAATGTTTAGTGTTTAACATGTTTTGTGTGCCGTGTGTTTATATTGTATTTTTGTAAATGTAAAAATAAATGTATACTGTAAAATCCAGGATGAGTGTGGGGGATTTGGAATAGAGACAAAGTCCTGGATAGAGTGCAAAAGGTTTTATTAAACATTATTAAATAAAAATATAATCAAAGTCAATTTTGTAACAAAAGTAGCTGTCAAATAGGACAAAAAATCTAAACATTAAAATGTAGCATATTCTATATTTACTTGTACTTGCATAGCAAGAGGGTGTGTGTTAATGAAATTAAGACAAGTTGGTCCATCGTCTGCATCAACGTCCTATTCGATCTCTTGCTGTTCCTTCCTCTGTATCTGTAGTCGGCGCTTCTCCGTCTAAATCTGAGATTTCATGCAGCATTATGAGTCTTCTGCTCTGCAAGTCAGGTTTTGTCTCTTTCTTCTGTTGTTAGCTGGTCTTGTGCTGCTGTCAGAGTCTGTGTTTCCTCCAGTGTCTGTCTGCAAGAAAGTATAAAGGCAAGAAATTAGCGGAAAGTTTCCACCATAACAGCTTGTACAAATTACATTTTCCCAACATTTACATTTTGTCACAGCAATCACAGATGACCTGAAAGTGTGAGTGGAGCTTATGTGGCTCATCGGCGTCTCAGTGTTTATAAGTGTCTCTGAGATGTGTTGGAGAATATACATGAAGGTTCTATATAAAATATGAGTAAAGAGTAAAGTAGCTGTAACTCTAATAGCTACATAAGCACAACACTGGAGTTCATCACATTCTGCTCTTCTGAACAGTGAAATGATCTGAGGCCTTAAAGTGAGCAGACATGAGGAACATTCCAAGTGAACTTTACTGTTTGCAAACTATGGGCCACCAGGTGACCTCTACTAGCCTCAGCAGTGTTCTTAGCCTCCCCAGATGTCCACCCAATGGGTTGTCATGAACATTATAAGAGCAAGAAGCTCTTTGGTAGTGATTGGAGGTTCCAATCACTAGTTGGTATTTTTCTCCTTGCTTCAAGGGCACTTTACGATATCGGTGTTCAAAGGAGATCTTCCTCGGGTGGTCTCCCACAAGCAGGTGAGCTATCATACTGTCCTTCTTTTGGGCTTGAGTTATTTCAAACACATCATTGGGTAAGGCAGGGTAAAACCTAGTGGCTGTAATGGCTAAACAAGGAGCTGTACCAACTGCTGCAGCCTTAGCGTCCACCATGACAGGACAGCATGGTCAGTAAACACATTGAATGGCCTGCCTTCAAGGTAATGTTTTCATTTTTCCACAGCCCAGACCACTGCCAGATACTCTTTTCCTGAGATGGAGTAAGTCTGCACAGCTTCTCTTAAGGTCCAGGAGGTGTATGCTACGACCCGGTCCTTCCACTGACTATGGGGTGAGGATGGCTCCCAGGCCCACATCACTGGCATTCGTATGTAACTGAAAAGGTTGGTTGCGATCAGGTTGGACCAGAAGAGGTGGGTTTTGAAGGGCTTGCTTTATGGTGTTTATGCTGGTCTGAGACTCGCCAGTCCACTCCAGGATTACGCTGCGTTACAAATGAGCTTACTGAAAAATCTGCAGCTTCACTGTCATGCACATACAGTATGGAAAGTAGGAATGTCTAGGTTGGCCATATTGCCGTCCTGTACATCAGCATTAGCATGCATCCTGCTCAGTTCAAACAACAGATTATAATTATTATTATAATATATACAAAAAAGGTAAAGTGTGTGAGTGTATGTTACAACTGCACAACTCCTTTTTATCCACAGTCAGCCTAATAAAGCCCTTATAAACAAAGCCCTTTATGTGGCCGTGCTATACAGTAAAGCATGAATAGACGTTAATGACCAGATACACTACAGAAATACAAGGTCTTAATTAATTGATATAAATTTCAGAGCAATAAAAGTAATGTTAGGATTAGAGTAGATTAGATTGGAGGGTTTCTGCTCAGTCCTCAGAGAGGAGATGATTGGGATGATGGCTGTGAATTTACGGCATTATTCCTGTCTAATCTGGTGGTGTTTTGTACAGATCAGCCTGTGTCTCTCTGTCTCTCTCTCTACTTCCTTCTGTTCTGGGGGTTTAATGACTTTGGTGTGTCTTGCATTTTCATTTCTAACCTGCGATCCCTTAGTCTTTCTGCGATCATTCCTTCTTTCAGGTTTCTCTTTAATTTCTCCATCTTGCTAATGTTGCTTGTGTTCTATTGCTCTCTCAAACCATCACTGCTGTAGAAAAGGCGTAAACAGGATGAAGACCAGATGATGTTGAGGGAAATGACATGGACCGTGAGGAAGAGGAAAAGCACCGTGTTCACCACAAAAATCCAAGGACCTTTGGGGAGGAGCTGAGGAACAAGGCTCAGGAAGCAGAGAGAGAGGTGCTGAAGAGGCATGAGCAACACACTGTAAACCCCAATAAGTTGGCAAAACTCACATCAAAATTTTTACACACGTGGACAAAATTGTTGGTTCCCTTCGGTCAATGAAAGAAAAACTCACAATGGTCACAGAAATAACTTTAATCTGACAAAAGTAATAATAAATAAGAATTCTATGAATGTTAACCAATGAAAGTCAGACATTGCTTTTCAACCATGCTTCAACAGAATTATAAAAAAAAATGAACTCATGGAACAGGCCTGGACAAAAATGATGGTACCCCTAACTTAATAGTTTGTTGCACAACCTTTCGAGGCAATCACTGCAATCAAACGATTCCTGTAACTGTCAGTGAGACTTCTGCGCCTCTCTGCAGGTATTTTGGCCCACTCCTCATGAGCAAGCTGCTCCAGTTGTTTCCGGTTTGAAGGGTGCCTTTTCCAGACAGCATGTTTCAGCTCCTTCCAAAGATGCTCAATAGGATTGAGGTCAGGGCTCATAGAAGGCCACTTTAGAATAGTCCAATGTTTTCCTCTTAGCCATTCTTGGGTGTTTTTAGCTGTGTGTTTTGGGTCATTGTCCTGTTGCAAGACCCATGACCTGCGACTGAGACCCAGCTTTCTGACACTGGCCAGCACATTTCTCTCTAGAATCCCTTGATAGTCTTGAGATTTCATTGTACCCTGCACAGATTCAAGACACCCTGTGCCAGATGCAGCAAAGCAGCCCCAGAACATAACAGAGCCTCCTCCATGTTTCACAGTAGGGACAGTGTTCTTTTCTTCATTATGCTTCATTTTTCAGTCTGTGAACATAGAGCTGATGTGCCTTGGCAAAAAGTTCCATTTTTGTCTCATCTGTCCATAGGACATTCTCCCAGAAGCTTTGTGGCTTGTCAACATGTAGTTTGGCATATTCCAGTCTGGCTTTTTTCTGATTTGTTTTCAACAATGGTGTCCTCCTTGGTCGTCTCCCATGTAGTCCACTTTGGCTGAAACAACGACGGATGGTGCGATCTGACACTGATGTTCCTTGAGCATGAAGTTCACCTTGGATCTCTTTAGAAGTCTTTCTGGGCTCTTTTGTTACCATTGGGATTATCCGTCTCTTTGATTTGTCATGAATTTTCCTCGTGCGTCCACGTCCAGGGAGGTCGGCTACAGTCCCATGGATCTTAAATTTCTGAATAATATGTGCAACTGTAGTCACAGGAGCATCTCGCTGCTTGGAAATGGTCTTATAGCCTTTACCTTTAACATGCTTGACTACCTGGAGCCCTATATATAGGCCCACTGACTGATTACAAGATTGTAGACACCTGTGATGTTAATTAGTGGACACACCTTGAATTAACATGTCCCTTTGGTCACATTATTTTCAGTATTTTCTAGGGGTACCATCATTTTTGTCCAGGCCTGTTCCATGAGTTTATGTTTTTAAATAATTCTGTTGAATTGAATAATGTCTGACTTTCATTGGTTAACATGCATAGAATTTTTTTTAATTATGACTTTTGTCAGATTAAAGTTATTTATATGACCATTGTGAGTTTTTCTTTCATTGACCGAAGGGTACCAACAATTTTGTTCACATGTGTAAGTAATGATGTTTCCAGTTGTAAGTAAACAGAACTATCAGTGTTTGACTTTGTTCTACTCATTCACATTCATCGTTCTTTTTATTATTGAGTCGCTGAACTCACACTATTTAATAAATCAAATAAATAGTTGTCGGTCTTTGGGTTGCTCCCGGCGATGGGGCGCCCCAGCAGACGATCCGGTCCGCACACGAGCTCGGCACAGGCTTTACACCAGACGCCCTTCCTGACGCGACCCTCCCATTTTATCTGGGCTTGGGACAGAAACTTCATCCAGTTGTGGGGAATCGGACCCGGGCCTTTCACATGGCAGACGAAACCCCTCCCACTGAGCCACCAGTGTCCTATTGCCCTGATGACCTCAGACTCAAAATCACTAGTCTGAAGGATTTTAAGTTGGTGGAACTTTAAGGTGACAGTTACAGTTACTTAAAATACCAAATTTGTTCAGCTCACTTGAAAAGTGTCATTTCTACAAACTCATAAACACCAAAACCTTCTAAATACTCATCAAGGACTATTAAGTTGAATAATTGTAATTATTTAGTCACAGTACTCAATCTATGCGTTTGAGCATTAGGGTTTACAGTGAGATGAGTGCCGTGTCCTATGGAGAGATATGTACAGTCAGCTCTCACTTCTGCACTCATTCCTGCTTCTTTATCACAGCAGTTCGCTCCTGTGCATGTCCCTGCACCTGCGCAACACATTTCTATTCTGCGCCATGATGTAATGGCCGACACATGGACTAGACCCTTGAGTCTTCTGGCCTAATTCTTCCTCCATCAGCTGACTACAAACCTAGTCTAAACACTTGTTTACACTTTTCCTTGTTTGCTTTTTTATTAGTACCATTTGTACTGTTTATTCTGTATTTGCACATTTATTTTTTAGTCTGAGGTAATTTGGCTAATTTTTTCTAAAAAAAAAAAAAAAAAAAAAAACTTTCTTTGTGTTTATCACTCGTTTTTCGTTAACTAAACCACACTTCTACTTAATTCCTTCAGGTTATTTTCTTTTATTTATAACCATGTCCACATCAATCAGAAGAATTATGTATAAAACATCTTTCCAAAAGTTGAAAATGAGCTTATGGGATAGACGTAAGAACTTCACTGATGTTGTGATCATGTGCATGTTGCTGGAGAACCCACGCTGAAGGAATCCAGTCCCACTTTAGCAAGAAGTGTTCTTTGTTAATCTCCCAAGAATTACACTAGAACACAACACAACTTGGGACTACCTTTACACCAGATACTCCTTCCACCTGGGCCTGTCTGGGCTTGGGACTTGCTCTTAGAAGACCCTGCATCCAGTGGCTGGGAATCAAGTCCAGCCGTGCTGAAGGTGTTGTTTAAATGTCAGGTGATTCACGAATTGCTGCACAATAAAGTTTCCAAAGTTTCATGTATAACACTACTCATTGTCAGAATATCCATCTATTCATCCATTCATCCATCCATGGGAGTCTGAAGCCTGTTCCAGGGAATGTAAAGCACACAGTGCTGTTACACACACACACACACACACACACACACACACACACACACACACACACACACACACAAACAGCTCACAATGCATGTCTTTTAATGTGGGAAAACCAGAGGAAACTTGGTGGAGGAAACCCACCAAGCATGTTGAGGACATGTAAACTGCATACACACACAACGGAGGTGAGATTAACCCGAACCCAGTGTAAATTATGTAAATATAATTTATTTCTGTTTAACAGAATCATCACAGTGCAGGTCAACAAACCGCTGAACCATGGACCATTCTCTAAAAGCGAAGACTACTGCAATAAATTGAACCTTACTTACTCATGTCATTACTCTGTAATAAGAAAAAGAATAATATGTAATAGTATTAACGTTAATCCGTCCACATGGTGATTCATCTCTAAGGAGGTTCAGTGGTGCTTTACGAAATGACTGTTCTCCAGAAGGAAAGAACTCAGTGGAATGACTCGCCTCAGGCGTGCAGACAGAAGAAAGGCCCAGTAGACGAGAGCGTGACGCTTCTCCGCTGCATTGGAGCAATTCAGTACAGTTTAGAGACTCTCAGTGCCATCGAGGATAATGAAGACATCCCGCCAAAAGATGAGGACACATGCATAAAACATGACAGCATTACATATTCATGCCATTCTGTTCCCAGTGGGATTGCCAGTGCACTGTACAGCGCGTGTACATACTGCTGCATGCTGGGAATTTTAATGTGCCTTAGACATATACAGTAGCAAGTCATATGGGAGTTATTTTTTCAGTAGCTCAGTAATGTTAGTGAAAATATAAAGCTGAAGCTGAGTTTAAATCCAAGCTGACAAGCTTTGTGGGGTTTTTTTTTTTTTTTTTGCTCCAACACACCTGAGCCAAATTTTTAATTAGCTAATGAGCCGAGCCTGCTGGGAGCCTCCACGACTCCTTTAAACAACATCCACAGATTTAACTGTATTCTCTTCTAAACAAGACTAAAATTACTCAAATAAAATAAAGCGTGCAGTGATTTCACAGGTGCACACTGAGTGGTGTGTCTCACTGCGCTCTATTATTCTATGTACACAATAAAATGTATATTAACTTTACCTCATTTTAATTAAATACAATTTAATACATTGCATACAATCTCTATTGTCACAAAGCAGCAGCTTAAAAGAGAAAATCAAAAGAAACGTATGGAAACATGTATAAAATGTGAGAGAATGTGTATAAATAAAAATGATCAGATCGTCCCTGATGAACGAGCCGAGGACGACGGTGTGTGTGTGTGTGTGTGTGTGTGTGTATCTCAGGGAGTTGTTCATTTGAAAAACTCCCTGAGATGGTAACAGGAAGAAACCTTGAGAGGAACCAGACTCAACAGGGAACCCATCCTCATCTGGGTGATAACGGAGAGCAGGGATTGATCTGCACTCATACTGTGTGTTAGGAAGCTGGATTAGGAGGTCAGTATAACAGGAGACGTGTTTAAGTTCATATGGAGTCCAGTTCATTATTGGAGGCTCAGGTAGACTGGAGGAAACTCCAGTCCTGAACTATTGACTGACTCCAGAAACAAGTCCTCTGAGAACAGCTGTCTGCATCAGCCGAGGCCAGGACTGTCTTTATGGTAAAGTGGAACCAATCCCGAGTCACCACGCACATCCCAAGAAACCACATGGGGCTCCATGTGACACGATCTCTAACCAGAAGCGGGACACCAGGACAGTTTTTGAGAAGAGAGAGAGAGATAACAGGTATGGCACAGTCACATAATGTACTGTATACTGTAACTGGCATGTAAAGCAACCAGTCGCTCCACTGTCAACAAACCTGAGTGAACAATGAGAGTGGAAAAGGCAGCATCTAAACATAGCAGTTCACCAGAATACGTAGAGTCCATGAGTCCCCCAGATCTGCTCCTTTACCTAAGGCTCATCTATTTTAAAAAAAATACTTGGCTAAATAGGTTTTTAGCCGAGACTTAAACCCTGAGACTGTGTCTGAGTCCCGAACATTAATAGGAAGACTATTCCATAACTTTGTAAAAAAAAAAAAAAAAAGAAGAAGCTCTGTCCCCCCTCTATAGTTTTAATAATACGTGGTACTGACAGGCAGCCTGCATTCTTTGATGGAAGTAGGCGTGGCGGATCGTAAGACACTAACAGTTCACTCAGATACTGCGGTGTGAATCCATTTAATATTTTATATGTCAACAGTAGTATTTTAAACTGGATGTGAAATTTGACAGGGAGCCAATGCAGTGTAGATAAGATATGGGTGATGTGCTCGTATCTTCTGGTTCTAGTGAGGACTCTCGCTGCTGCATTCTGGACTAACTGAAGCTTGTTTATACACCTAGTTGAACAACCAGACAGTAAGGCGTTACAATAGTCCAACCTAGAGGTGATAAAAGCATCAACTAGTTTTTCTGCATCGTTTAGTGACAATATGTTTCTTATCGTGGCAATATTTCTGAAATTAAAAAAACGTTATCCTTCAATGTTATTATTAAACGTTATAACATTAATATCAGAATCGGAGAGCTTTATCTATATTATCTTTATAATATTATGTGCGTGTGCTTCAAATGACAGACTGGAATCTATAATCACACCAAGCTCTTTTACTGTTGTACATGATAGAACAGAAAGGCCATCCAGAGTTACTGTGTAATAGTGAATGTGGTCCTAATATCAGAACTTAAGCAGAAGAAAGTTCATTAACATCCATCTTCTGTCCATTAAACATTGCTCAACTTCATTAAGCTGGCTTTTCTCATCTGGTTTTGCTGAGATATATAATTTTGTGTCATCAGCATAACAGTGAAAACTAATACCATGCATACAAATTATGTTGCCTAAAGGAAGGATGAAAATGGAAAATAGCAGAGGTCCTAAAACCAAACCCTGTGGAACACCAAACTCCACTTGAGAACAGGTTAAATAGTCACCATTTAAATCTACAAGCTGATAACAATAAGTCAAATAAGATCTATTCAATTCAATTCGATTCAATTCAATTCAATTTTATTTGTATAGCAAATTAACAATGATTATTGTTACATTTGCATGCAAACTGATAGCAGGGAAATCATGAGCAGGTCTGACCAGTTCTGCTGTTTCCTTAATTCCTACGACATTTTCCAAGTGACATAAGTTACTTTATGTTTATGTTAATTTAGAGTAACTCTTAAAATAAATAGTTTGTGGTTTGAGACACAGCCTGGAATATTTCTTAAAAACAAATCCCTCTTATGATGATCAGATTAACCGGTGTGAGCTTAAGGGTGTGTGATGTACACAGCTTGAAAGGTTCCTTTAAATAACATGTTGATTAGAAATTTTCACACGTAAAGAAAACCTATGAAGTAGTCCTGTTTTTCAAAAGAATGAAATAACCCATTTTAAATGTCACATAGATTAATGTAATGAATAATAAAAGAACAAACAGTAGAAATGAAATGAAATCAGTGTTACCTTTAAAACTGCATCAGTGCTGTTATGTTGTTATGTGGAAGCATATGTGTTCTCCTGTTTCTGTAACTTCAGACAACCTCAGTTATGGGTTTATTATTACCATGGTTTATTATTATTATTAGTTTTTCTGAATTTCCTTTACCGCACAAACATTTTGACAATCTGTGACATTTAAGAATGTTCAGCATCAATGTTTAACATACACAGCTCAGCCAAACAAACAAACAAACAAACAAACAAACAAACAAACAAACAACAACAACAACAACAACAAAAAAAACAAAGTAACACAACATTTCATTTACATCATGTTTATATTTAATCACACACACACACACACACACACACACACACACACACACACACACACACACACACACACACACAGACACACACACACAATCTGTGGTGAAAATGATTCCTCATGGTCCCACTGACCACGCTGTCCTGGAATATGACTGTGCCATCAGGGAAGAAAACTCCATAGATGTAATAACTTGGTCATTCAGTATATTCAGGTACTGGCTTAATTTTATTGCCACATAACGTTGCTGAGCCTCGACCAGAGCAACTGAGGCGTAGGAACTGGAGAATGTCCTACTTGACCAGAAGATAGTCCTGGACTTGGTTGTTGCAGGCAATGTTCTCTGATGGCTTGTGACTGCAGTCGCCTAAAAGTTTAGAGCAGAATTGTTTTTTACTCCATTCTCCAACAATGAAAGTGGACTCCATATTAACTAAAAACCCTTTCATGTTATACTGAACTTCCAGCCTCATACTGTAGAACACAGTATGAGTGCAGATCAATCCCTGTTATTCGTTATCACCCAAATGAGGATGGGTTCTCTGCGGAGTCTGGTTCCTCTCACGGTTTCTTTCTATTGCCATCTCAGTTTTTTCCCCTCAGCATTGTCACCCTTGGCTTGTTCATCATGGACAAACTGCGAATTATAAATTATACATATTTACCTCACTTTTTTTTTTTTTTAACTTATATTCATATTTTTGGGATTCTCTAAAGCTGCTATGTGACAATGACCATTGTTAAAAAATTCTATATAAATAAAATTCAACTGAATGGAATTGAAGCGATCTCACATCATAACACAGTATATACATGTACAGTAGCCACCTTGCATGATTCTTACCCTGACGTGCTCATCGCTCTGGAATAGGCTCAATCTGGACTCATCAGGTCATGACCTTTTTCCATCGCTCTAATGAAATCACTACATTTTGGCCCGGCAGTGTAATGCAGTATATTATAACTAGAACCATGAACACGACACAAATGCTTTTTCTGAGACGAGAGAACTTAAGTGTAAGTGCTGGAAGTTTTAGAGTCGGTGTATAAAGAGTACAGGTACTGAGGGACAGGTGTGCTCCATCAGAATTCAGTTGAATGTGACGATGTGCTTGTGTGTTGTGTGTCATGGTCCCAAAATCGACCGCAGGGTGTTAATAGGTGTGAGGACATGTGAGCTGGCACCCCGTCCAGTGTGTACCCTGCCTTGTGCCCTAAGCCTCCTGGAATAGGCTCCGACCCTGTATACAGGATAAAGTGGTATAGAAGATGTAGAAGATGAGTGAGTAAGAAAAGTAACCAAGCAGTTATGCATTCAGGGTCACGTCAGTCTTTACATCAGTATTAATGCAAGGAAACTTCGGGTTAAAAAATTCTGAGCTTCACATTCAGATGAATAAAATCACATGTGTGGAGTTGGCAAACATGAGGTTTTCCAGGTTTCATTTTTTAGTAGCTGTACGTCTGATGAAAAGATTTTACAATAACATTAAAACCGATACCGTACCACCATGTCCCAGAACCAGCACAGTGTTTCTGCCAGCCCTCCATCAGTCCCTCTGTCCTTCTGAATATTCACTTTTATAAAATATACTAGCTTAGTGTTAGCGTGCGCTGCCTGCTGGTACGTGGTGGTAGCTGAATGTTTAAACATACTCGCGTATTTAAGAGTAAAAAGTAAATAAAGTTAATAACAGCCGAAGCTGAGTGACTCACTAATACAAGATCCGGCTAACTTTCCAATGTTTGAATTCCACCTCATTTCAACAAATGATAAGTCACATTAGCAATGAGAACACTATTGAAGATTCAAGATTGAAAGAACATTATTAATCCCAAGTTCTTGAAATCGAGTACTTTTACATTTACTCAGGCACAATTACAAAAGAAAAAAAAACTCTTACATTTTACTTTTTACATTTTTGTTTTGATCTTTAAATTACTTTTAAATGACTTTTTTTCATGATTGGTCTTTTGTTACTGATGCACAGATAATGAACTTTAACAACTTTTTCCCAGATTAAAACATTCTTTCATCTTTTTTTTTTGAAGTTCTTGAAATGTAAAGAATTTACGAGTAGCTAGTATCTAGAAAGATTTTGTAAATAGGCTAATAACCTAAATAGTTAAGTTTTTGTTTTCATGTGATTTAATGTTCATTCCAAAGGTTTTCTTAAACATTTGCTAATCAGAAATGCCACAGTCTGCCTGTCTGAGTTAGAAGAATATTTTAACCCATGACTGATGAATTTTATTAGATTTTGTCAATATTTGAAGACGTTTAAATGTTGATAATTCTTTTACTTTCACACAAGTGGGTTTTTGTTGTTTTAAACCTCTGTCCTGAGCTGTATCTGTCTGTAGACGTACTGCAGCGGCGCCACTCTGGTGCTGGTTTAAACCCAAAGCTGTTGAGATTCACATTGCTGCAGAGGGCAGAAGTCTCACCGGATTAACCAATGCAGCGCTAATGCATGTTTAGAATATTTACGTTATTTTTAAATCAGTGTGAGAAAGCACAGAAAATGAAGTGCCTGTGCACTGACACACACCAGCTGTGATGCTTTTGGTGGAAAATATTACACGACCCTGAAACCGCAATCAGTTTGTTTGTTGGATGTAACAGAGGAGATGAGATAAAGATCTTAAAAATGGGTCACGGACCAAAAAAAGGTAAGAAACTCTAATCTACAGACAAGAAAATTCACCCTTTCAGCTGAAGTCAGAGTCAACAGACTGCTCCAACAGTTCCTAATAATAATAATAATAATAATAATAATAATAATAATAATAACATCTTGAAAATAATAAAAATAACAGTTTTTCCCCCAGATCTTCAACTTTTATTAAAAAGGCTTTAATTTTTAAGCTTTTATGAAAAAGGATAATAATATGCAGAGTGCAGATAACTCCGTAATCAAAATCTCTGTAAATATCCGTGGAAAAGAGAATGAGAAGAATGCTGATGCTCTGATGTCTAGGGTAATCCGTTTCATTTTGGGAGATTACACCAGGATCAGACCATTAAAAAGCAATTAAATTGAAAGGAAAGAAGAGGCAGAAACGGTTCCTGTTAGGTTCCTGGCTGATGGTGGTGACCTGTCAGGGTCATGCTCATTTGTTCCTCATTCTTCAGAAACACATGCAAGGTCATTATAGCAGATAAAGTTCATATAGAGTACAGGTCAACTGAGGTCACCTGCCATGTGTAAACTTCAGAGAACACAAGCGGATATGAGAAAAATCATAGAGATAAAGTGATATCAGCTCCAGTGAGAAGCCGTGTTAAGTCCAATCGCACTCCAAAGTTCCCTCTGCATCAAATCTTCTTCATTGTTTTCAGTGCTTGAAGCAGTTCAATAATTTTGATCCCTCTTGAAAAGATCACTTACTTTAGTATGTATGTATGGGTGTGTATATATGTATATTATATATTCAAAACAATGAAATAAAAAGATGGCATTAGGTAATTAAATAAATAATAATAATAATAAAAAAAATAATAATAACAACAACAACAATCAGTTGTTATTTTAACTCCACCTCAGATCAGAGCCATTATGAAGGCAAGGCAAGTTTATTTGTATAGCACATTTCATACAAAAAGGTCATTTTTACATAATAAGAGAAGAAAATACTCAGAAAATGAAACAGAAAATAATGGCAATAAAACTTATTCAAAGAATAAAAAAAATTGATCTAAAATTAAAAATTCTGGCACATCCAACTGTTAATTTCATCAATGCATTAGCAGAGGGAGTCAACGGGGCTATAATCATGTGGACAGAAGGCTAGGTAAAGCTGGGTATCATCAGCATAGCTGTGATGGGCAATTTGGTTCTTTCTCATTATCTGACTCAGTGGGAGCATATACAGGCTAAACAGGAGCGGTGCAAGAATTGAGCCTTGTGGGACTCCGCATGTCATGGACGTCCACTTAGACTTATTCTCTCAGATACTAACATAATAACCTCTCCCTTCTAAGTATCACCTGAACCATTTGAGTACCATCCCAGAAAGCCCGACCCAGTTTTCCAGTCTTTCTATTAGTATGTTATGATCGACAGTGTCAAACGCAGCGCTAAGATCTACACCGACACTGATATCTTGCCAGAATCAGAATTTAAAACGAATATCATTTATTATCTTTATGAGCGCTGTCTCTGTACTGTGATGCGCTCGGAAACCAGATTGAAAATTGTCCAATTACCCATTTGAGTTTAAGTGGTTGTTCACCTGATAAAAAACAACCTTTTTAATAATCTTGCCTATAAAAGGAAGGTTTGATATTGGTCTGTAGTTATTTAGTATGGATTATTCTTTTTCAGAAGTGGCTTAACAACTGCAGTTTTCAGAGAGTTCGGAAAAGTCCCAGAAACAAGTGAGGTGTTCAGCACTTCTAAAAAAAAAAGATGTGGGAAGTGTGTCAAGGTCGCAGGTTGACGATTTGAGGTGCTGCACTATTTCTTCCAAGTTTTTGCTATCAATTGCTTGGAAAGACAGACAGACAGTAGAAACTGTTTTTTTTTTAGGTGAAGGCTTTACAAAGCATAAGTAGAAGACACACCTTAATATCAAGTGTTTAAATGAGATTATTATATATTTTGAATGCCTACAGCATTGTTTTACAGTGTACATATGCAAGCTGTTTAGGCAGGTGGGAGTCTGGCATTCTGTGGACTTTTCCAACCCAACTGAGCTAATGAGCGAGTATGATGGCTTCCAGAATAAAATAAAATTATCTTTTGATCATGCCTGCATTAATAATCCTATTCTGCTCTTTAAAGTGCATCTTGGTTTAGAAATAGATATACAATATTTTGGTTTTGCCAAATGATGAGATCCCCATGCCTGCTGTATGCAATAAAGAATGAACTGTTCTCGGCCTGTTGACCTCTGAACACAAGTAGGTGACATTACTGGATACCAACAAAGGTGCGGTGTGTTACTTTTGGCTTAGCCTGGAGTACTTGCCATCAAGCTGCAGAAGATCATACATAAAGAACTATTAGATTAGATTAGATTACATTAGATTAGATTAGATGTTATTGTCATTGTGCAAAGTGCATAAGTGGCCTATTTACATTAAATATCAAATAAAGATATATAAGGTGATGCATAGAGAGCTTATGTGAACTAATGCAACCAGAGGGGGGCATGATTCAGTGTCTTCTCGTGCCAGTCCCATGTTGTGGTAGGAAGGGCATCAGACATAAAACATTTGCCAAATCAATAATGCTAATCTTTAACAGGCCTGGGTTAACAATGGCTGCCACAGGTGCTGAGACCTACAGGGTGCCAGTGGAAATTGGGCTACTGTTGGCTAAAGAAGGAGAGGAGGAAGGCATGTTCATAGGCAGAGAGAGAAGAGGAAAGGAAAGAGTTTAGGAGTGACAGTAGGTACTTTGAATGTTGGGTTTGACGGGGAAGGAAGGTGGACATACTGTGTGTCCAGGAGACCAGGTGGAAAGGTAGCAAGGCTAGAAGCTTAAGAGCGGGGTTCAAGTTGTTTTACCAGGGTGTGGATAGGAAAAGAAGTAGGAGTTATACTGGAAGAGGAGATTGTAAGGAATGTTTTGGAGGTGAAAAGAGTATCAGATAAGGTGATGAGTCTGAAGCTGAAACTTGATAGTGTGATGTTCAATGTTGTTAGTGGTTCTGCCCCACAGATAGGATGCGAGTTAGAAGAGAAGGAGAAATTCTGGAGTGAGTTAGATGAAGTAATGCAGAGCATCACCAGAGTTGAGAGAGTGGTGATTGGTGATCTTCTGTTCAAATTTAAAGATGCCCGTGCGTGTGTGCAAAATAGAGAAGTACAACTAAGAATAAAGGGGTGTATAATACGTTAGCCTAAAACTATATTGTTTCCAATGCTGAAGCAAACATGGTTTTGTTTTTGTTTTACCATAGATCTTTCATGATGAATGTGTGTGTGTGCACTTTAAATATGCACTAAACAATATACACTGCATTCGCAAAGTGAAAGTGAGTGCCGTTGATCAAAAGGCTGATGAACGCGTCTGCAGATATGAGCAGATTTATTGATAAAGCTGCAGACATGCCCACCCAGAAATGCAACAAACAAATATACAGTCTACCCGCTGAATACAACGCGACAGCGCGCTCCGAGGAGAACATCCGCAGACCCCCAGTTCCTGTAATCCCTCGTCTCACCTTTCATTCACGATAGGTGTGAAGTTATCAAACCGGCTTCACTGATGGCGAATTGCCGGTTTAAAACGAATGAACACGACCGAGCGTCTCTACCTAAAGATGTCTCTGCCTAAAATTTCTTTCGCAAGCAAAACGTAAAATAAATAAAAATACAAAATATTTAATGGTAGCAATTAAATCAGATTCCATAGTCAGATTTGATACTTTCCAGGTGTAATTAATAAATTTACTGAATATATTCAGATTTTGTAAAATAATGACAACCGTTTCCTTCCTAGACTTTTTGTCCATATCACAATGAACTGAAGCTCAGCACGTCTTCTTTCCTTGTTTTAATCTGTAATATTTAAGTGAAATATATTTCATGTAAAGGTGTAAATATTCCTTTTTTATTTCTGGACAGGTATATTATAGTTGATCTGTATTATTTCATTATGTTTTAAGACATCCTTAATTTACCTTAGATAAATTTACACATTTACACCTTACAGCGTGGACACACTGAAATAGCTAAAAACTACAGTCTAATGCCACAAAAGAAAAAAAAATCATATGATGAATAAAAAATAAAAGCTTCGAGATGACCATTTTGTCATATTTTAGGGGTTTATTGAATGAAACTAAAACATTAGTATTCTTATTTCTGATATATACATATATATGTTACAATAATGGTCATTAAGGAATTTTCTTCCTTCATTCAAGCTATTTATTTATTTATTTACATACAGTATTAAAAATGCATTTAAAAATGACCACATTCAGTGAGCTTAATTCTCTAGACAACAGGGCAATGAGGTCTGCTGGAAGTGCCAGTCGTTGACTTAAATCTTGCATATGAGCGCGGAGGTGAGGGTGTGGGTGACAAAATCTGACATGCGTCTGTTTTTTATTTTTAATAAAAAAAAAAAGAATAATTTCACCACAAACAAGTTGATGGAAATTTACGGCTGATCCTGTCTGTTTATTTATTCAAGATCAAATCAGCGCGCGTGCGCTTCGACTAAAACTGCGTGTGATGCTCTGTGTGCTACTGGAATGTAGAAATGTACAATTTAAAGATGTTTTCATCATTTATTAAAAAAATGATGATGATCATAACAGCCTATTGCATTTCATTCTTATCGCAAAAACACAAAAACACGTGCGCTGCTGACTGACATGGGTGACATCAGTAGCACGTCCTGACAATGTTTACATTTTCATTTAGTTCAAATTATTTCAGTTAATAAAGCTACTAAAAAATAAATCTAGAACACAATGTACAAGATGACACAAAACCCTGTTGACACGCATACGTAGCCTTTATAATTACACATGATAAAATCGAATGGCTCACCGTGTTAACGTTCACTTTGCTTCAATTCGATGCAAATAAAGAAACGCCTGCATTTAATTACAATTCTGTATTTGTACTGTAATTTGAGTATTTTACTACACGTGTACTGTGATTATGCATTCGTTTAATTACAATGTTTAACTTGAAATTTTTTTTTACCGTTATGTGCAAATCTCAAGGAAGAGAGAATGAACTACGGCTTGACGCCTCAGGCTATGGTTATAGCGCCACTCAGCAAACGCAAAACCCTAATGCCGCCGCCGGGTGGCGCAACAGTAGCGGTGCAATTCTGGTCGAGTAACATCTGTAAGTCATTAAAGCACAGAAAGTCCAATAGCCTCGCCACACAGCCGGTTTCTACTTAAAGATCAGACTAATTAAGCTCTCGGGCCTATCGGGGATCTAGCTGGCGGGGCGTCCTGCGTTTGCTGAGGAAATTACACGCTGGAATAAAGACAGAAGTAGAATGTTAATTTGTGGGGGCAAATGTTATAATCAGGAATTTGTGCGGGTCTTGCTCACTGGTCCCAGTGTGATCACTTGGGTAATTTTAGCAAAAGGTCACAAACCTGGCACCGATCCATCGCTCATATTATCTGGATGGCTCGCTGAGTGAAGCCATAATCACGCTCTTGTCTTTAGAAAAACGCTGCAGCCGAGAGCTATTTCACAACCGTTAGAGGGAAGGCAGACAATTCTCCTGCAAGGTTAAAGACAAGGGCGCAACGGGTTCACCGCTTCTAGAGCTAACGTGGCAAAAGAGGGGAATAGACAAAAAGGCTCGCTGAAATTCCTGTCAGCAGAATGGCAAAAGTGAAAATGAAATGAAAAGGTGAAGGAATTGAATTGGGGCTAAAATGCAGGGTGATTGAGTATATTTAGGAAGAGACAGCCAGTGATGGCATGAAACAGATGGATTTCATCGCCGATGGCTGAGCTGGGTGGGGGCGGTGGGGGGTCCGGTAGAGGGGTAGAGAGGAAATGAAATGGTGTCCTGAGGCTCGAGGACAGCGTGATTCAGCCGTGGCGATGGATGTCCTGATGAACACGATTAGGCTGGTGTGGGATCCTGCACAGAGAGCAGACACGTCCCATAGCTCAGCCGCTGGGACCATCCGTCTCCGTCTGCCTCCTCCACAACGGAGGAGGACTTTACACAGATACGACACGGAGAGCAACAACAAACAGGAAAAGAAGGAACAGAGATTTAATCCACTATCACGTTCCATTTCTTATTTTTGTTCTACCTAATCAGCATTTCCCTGAAGTGAGTCGTCACTTGCCTTATAGCAGCTAGAAACACTCATTCACTCGCAGCCTCTCTGGTTTCTATGTCTTCCACAAAGAAGTGTAATTCCTGTTCTCCTGACGATGGACAGCTTCATCTCTGACTGTTACAACGCACTGCCAACTCCTTTCATAAGTGTCCAGTAAAAAATGTCTGCTTACAGAAAACACCACCAGATCCACAGTGACACCGTTGTAATATAATCTGTTTATCATCAGCATAAGAGTGTTAGTGCTGTGAGTGCTAATACTAATGACCTGTGGTAGCATTAACAAACTATCTATCACATGAATAAACCTGTTCAGTGCAATAATTACACGCATGCTAACGAACCTCCTGCCACTGGGAAACGCGAGAACTACAGGACTAATGTTGACCTGAACACACAAGGGAAGAAACGTCTCAGTCAGAAGGTGGCACGTTATCTGTAGACATTGAGAGCGAACTACAGTAGCTAATTTCCTACCTTAAAAACGTTCACCTTCATAATTCCTTAGCCACACCCCCTGGCAGAACAGCCAGACGACTTCTCTAATGGAATTAAACTAAGATCATCATTTCACTATTAATTATGGGTCAATAAATATCTGCCTCTGGATGAATTATGTGTATGCCAGGTTAAAGAGATGTGTCCTGAGTCTGGGAGACGGTGTCTGAGCCCCGAACATTATCAGGAAGGCTATTCTAAAGCTAAGGAGCCAAATATGAGAATGCGCTACCTTCTTTTGTGGACTTTTATATTCTGGGAACTACCAGAAAACTGCAAACGTTTCGCGATCTAACATAAGGAACATGGCGCATTGTAACGTGTCAGAAGACTGCTGGCTATATACATGGGAGCTAAACCGCTTAGAGCCTCATGCGCAAGTAATGCTAGTTTGTAATTAATTCTAAACTGAACAGGTAGCCAGTGCAGGGATGATAATATTGGGGTTATATGATCATATTTTCTGGATCTAGTGAGAACCCTGGCGGCTGCATTTTGGACGAACTGTAGCTTTGGACGAACTGCAACATTACAGTAGTCCAGTCTGGAGGGCATGAATGCATGAACCAGCTTTCCTGCATCAGATACAGGTAAAATAATAAAGTGTTTGTGAAATGGTCCAAACACTCATATTCGGTTTGCCCTATTTCATATTTAAAAACTGTAGATGAATTCATGATATTTTTGGCAGCACGGTGGCGTAGTGGTTAGCATGCTGACTTTGCTTTCCAGGTCCCGGCTTCGATTCTGTGTGTGTGTGTGTGTGTGTGTGTGTGTGTGTGTGTGTGTGTGTGTGTGTGTGTGTGTGTGTGGACCATGTTCTCCCTGTGCTTGGTGGGTTTCCTTCAGTTACTCTGGTTTCCTCCAACAGTCCAAGGACATGCAGATTAGGCTAATTAGCATTTCAAATTGCCCGTAGATGGTCATCTGGGGAGAAAATGGCAACCCATTCCAGTATCTTTATCCAGAAAACCCATGGACAGTTTCTAGGAAAACCTGGCATGGTATGGTCCATAAGTCCACCAGAGCCACCAGGCACAACTGTGAACAACTAGGCAAAGTTACATTTTTACTTGCTACAAGGTCATGATTGGCAGGGTTGTGTTTTGCCTCGCATCTGAAACTTTGTTCCGACAGCAAGTTAACAAGCATCTTCTTCTTACGTCAAAAAAGTAATCGGAGTTCTCTAACGCGCTACACCCGACACTGTCGCACAGTATGTGATTGCAGGTAATAAAGTGTGTGTGGTGCAGTGGAGAGTTTAGCAGTGCGACGGTTGTGGTAAAGAAGCTGGACCTGAACATGCTGGTTCTGGTGTGAATGTTCCTGTACCTCCTGGTATCTACAGTATTTATTACAGTATTATTTTTTCCTGTCTGATCACGACACTCATTTTCAGTCTGTTTATAGGAAGGAAATGAATTTACTGTTTATTTATATGCAGACATTTAAACATTTTGTTCCATCACTTTTATGGTTGTCTTATTTTACGTCAGTCAGCAACAGAAGGACTTTTGCATCACAACGTCTACAGCCGGCTTCATTTCTCATTAATGACCAACAAATTTAATGCCCGTCTAATTTACTTTCGCTTACTCTACCTGTTATTGATGGAGTGTGGTACGGTAGTGTAGTGGTCAGTACCTTCAGCGTCGAGGGCTCGCTTCCTGCCTGTGTGTGTGTGTGTGTGTGTGTGTGTGTGTGTGTGTGTGGGCGCGTGGAGTTTGCATGTTCTCTCCATGCTTGGTGGGTTTCCTCCGGGTACTCCAGTTTCCTCCCATATTCCAAATACATGCAGATTAGGCTAATTGGTGTTCCCAAATTGCCCATGGTATGTATATGTGTGTGTGTGTGTGTGTGTGTGTGCCATGCAATTGATTGGCACCCTCTCCAGGGTATACCCCGCCTTGTGCCCAAAGTCTCCTGGGATAGGCTCCACCCCCCTGTGACACTGTATTCAGGATAAGCAATACGGAAGATGAATGAATGAATGAATGAATGAATGAATGTTAAATGATGGGACTGCACAAAATTACAATAAATCTCAATTTTTTTTTATATAAATCACAATCACCATTACTAATTTAATTACATCGATGACATCATTTTAACCCATTAATCTTTGCATCATTTTACTCTTTTTGTGCTGATTGTGCACTTAATCCGTCCACATGCTCATGTGCACGCCGGTCATTGCTTTAGCACACTATAGAAAAACGGAAATGAAACGGAAGATTTAAAAAAAAATGTCAAATTTACAAACATTATAGATAAAGAATATTGGTTCAGGAACATGTTGAAGGATTGTGCCAGTGCAATAAGTTGGAGGTGATGGATGTGCCGTCATGAGAAAAGAATCAACAGCAGGGTGGGATAATGAAGCAGAGTTAGAGGAGAGAGCTGGGGTGAAAAACAGCTAGTTTATATTAAAACCTGGACATTTTTGTGAAGATGTTGTTTATAAAATGTGCACAGTTTGGAGTGTGTTGTGGAACCAACACAAATGGCCGCGCGGTGCGGTATGAAATGGGCCAGTGCTATTACACACACAGTGGGATGTCCACATTTCCCTGTAATTCAGAAGGACCTTGTTTTTCCTCGATTTTTCACAGAGAAACTTAACAAGCAAAGATCTCCCTTTGTGACTCGGCACTCGATGTGAAAGAACGTTCCGGAGCTCGGATGCAGCAAAAAAATATTAGCTGATTAGATACCTAAAGGTGAAATAACTAACCATGTGGAAAGAGAAGCGCGTCTCAGTCCGGGAAACCGTCTCTGCAGCGCGCCCGCGCACCTCCCGCATTATCGAGACAGCAACTAGAGATGCCTAAATGAATGGATATGTTTACGGAGAAATGTTTACTGACAACCAATACAATGGCACATTAACATTTTATTTGCTTCTGTCGGTGTGTCGGAGCCTCTGCTGAGAGTTCTCACTGGCTCTCCATCTTGTTTCCTGCCAGATACGTCTATAACAAACGCCTTCAACCACACACACACACACACACACACACACACCTGTGGAAACCCGAGCGCCAGGATTTTATGTTGTGTTCGACAATGAAAAACGCCTATTAGGTTTGAAAATGCAGAGCCACGCTCAGCAGCAAATCTCCATCTCAGGATCGCACACAGCCTCGGGCCAAGAGCGAGGTTTCAATATTTAATTGTTGGACTGAACCTTAAGCCACTTTAAAGCAGAGCGAGCGAGAGAGAGGGTCGCGCAGCACAGCTCATTTATTTTACAAGAGCCGAAAGAACACGGTGTTCTCAGATACATGGTTCTGTTTCATAGCCTTAATTAAAGAGAAAACAAACGCAGCGTGTGCACCGACACCTTCATCAGAATGAAACGCAAAAATAAATACCCGCGCTCCAATACCTCATGGCTTCTGTAGAAACATCTCACGGGGAAGTGTACAGAATACGCTTGTATAACACACGTTAAAAGTGTGTGTTGGTTCCAGTCAAAAGTAAGGGGGTCATTTTATGTGTTCTGACTTTACACAGGAAGGAGAAATGAATAAAAAGCATGAGGTGTCACTCACTTACTCGCTCCTCCTCTATAGCACTGATCCCTGGGGACTCGGACGGGTTATACCCTGGACGCGATGCGACACGCAATTACACATGGCCGAGCCTCATCTGCATGCCTTTGGACTATGGGAGTAAACCAGAGTACCTGGAGGAAACAGACCAAGCTCGGGGGGAACGTGCAAACTCCACAAACAAAGACCTGAGAAGAATCGTCTCCCCGACCCTGAAGGTCAAAGGTCACAGTGCTTACCACTACGCCACCATGTCATGGCATGAGGTGTAATTCTTTAATAACAACAACAACAACAAAAAAACTTTGATGAATACATTATAACAAAACCGATTATGACAGCATGTCCTTGAGTGTTTTATTTCTCTCGTACCACAACAAATGACTCACCATTAAATATTCTTCTATTTGTGAATGACATCATACATGATCAATTTGCAAAGTGCATTATTTTAAACCTGTGTTTTGCTACTAGAATACTGTCAGAGCTGCTGTCATGGACAATGACAGATAATGACATCTGTAATTTCTACCACTAATTAATCAACATATTCCGACTAATCAGAATCCAGAAGAAGAATCTGGTGCGGACGTCTTCCGTCAGATTTACTCAACGTATATGATGGATGCCAGTGTAGATGCAGGGATTTTAAAAATAACAGGCAATCAAAAGTCAAAACAACAGAAATAAACATGTTTACAGCCTAGCAGAAGAACATTGGTTTTGGTCTCCATAGCTAGATTTCTCGCGGTTTTATATAACTCATCAGCTAAACTTTCATCAAGTACCAGCCATGAAGTTACGCTTAATTTGAGACAGGGCTTATTTAAGTGCCATCTGCATTGGAGGTATCAAACCGCTAGCTGTCTGCTTTGTTTAGCTGTTTAGCTCGCTTGCCTCAGTTTAGCTAACCACCTACATGGAATCATAGTAGTTTAATTTACCATAAGAAATGAAGGAGTTGGCATGGGACGATGGTACAGATGACCAAGTTCAATTCACGCCAAAGGAACATTTGTATATGAATTAAGGTTTGCGACCTTAGTATTTTAGCTAAGCTGAAGCTAGCCTAGCTAGCTTGTGGTAACTTGTGCTAACTGACATGAGTAGGCATGTTCCAAAAACCAGCCAAGCTTTGTTCATGCCACCCATACGCATATTTATGGATTAATCGGGGTTTGGGTGGAGTCAGGTCCTGCCAAAATAGAGATGAGCAGAGTCCCTACAGCTGAGTCTTCAGAAAACCCAGGTGATGCAACCGAGGGTTTGCCCAGTTCTTACACAGCAACGCATTTATTATTATTATTATTATTATTATTATTATTATTATTATTACATTACATTACATTTCTTGCAGTCTGTTTATTAATTGTTTATGCAGCGACACACATAAGCATATTAAATCATTAAAACCCCCAGTGAAAAAAAATACACTTTATTGTATTACAAATATAATGAAATCTTACGCTGCAAATATACTAACAAAAACTTGTACCATCAGTTAATATATAAAAAGTATACTAACATCAATACCAATTTTTTAAATTAAACTTTAAACATACGTCAAAATAACTGTATTATAGTACACCTTCCAAAAATATATTATAGGAAAATATACTTTAAGTTAAAAGTCAGTATAATTTCCAAAAAACACTTATTTAAACTTTGTTTTCCAATTTATTTTTGGTATATTTTAAAGAAATATAATCATTGTACAAATGTACAGAAAGTATACATTAGAATACAAATTGTAATATACGGTAGTCTCAGTATATTTTCAGTTAAATTGAAAGGTACTTATTCATATGTATTTATTTATGCTAATATTTAGTGCACTACTCTACTTTTAGACTTGTTTTTTTTTTTGCACACTGAATCTCTCTCGTGCACTTGCTCAAACTCATTTTTGCATGCTGAAAATGACTTTTGCTCATTCAACTCTGTCTCTTCTGCGCACTCAATATCATAAAGCTACACTTGCATGACCTGGAATAGCGTTAGAACTCTGCAACTATTCCAGCCAACCAGATACTAGAATAGGATATTATTATATAATTCTAATACTGTACCTGTATATTATAATACTGTATCTGTATATTCTAATACTGTACTGTATATTCTAATACTGTAAGTGTATATTCTAATACTGTAACTGTATATTCTAATACTATACTGTATATTATAATACTATACTGTATATTGTAATACTATACTGTATATTCTCATACTGTATCTGTATATTCTAATACTGTACTGTATATTCTAATACTATACTGTATATTCTAATACTGTATCTGTATATTCTAATACTATACTGTATATTCTAATACTGTACCTGTATATTCTAATACTGTACCTGTATATTCTAATACTATACTGTATATTCTAATACTGTAACTGTATATTATAATACTATACCTGAATATTCTAATACTATACTGTATATTCTAATACTGTAACTGTATATTATAATACTATATATTCTAATACTGTACCTGTATATTCTAATACTGTACCTGTATATTCTAATACTGTACCTGTATATTATAATACTGTACCTGTATATTCTAATACTATACTGTATATTCTAATACTGTACCTGTATATTCTAATACTGTACTGTATATTCTAATACTGTACTGTATATTCTAATACTATACTGTATATTCTAATACTGTACCTGTATATTATAATACTGTATCTGTATATTCTAATACTGTATCTGTATATTCTAATACTATACTGTATATTCTAATACTGTATCTGTATATTCTAATACTATACTGTATATTCTAATACTGTACCTGTATATTCTAATACTATACTGTATATTCTAATACTGTAACTGTATATTCTAATACTAATACTGTACCTGTATATTCTAATACTGAACTGTATATTCTAATACTGTACCTGTATATTCTAATACTGTATCTGTATATTCTAATACTGTACCTGTATATTATAATACTGTATCTGTATATTCTAATACTGTACCTGTATATTCTAATACTGTACCTGTATATTCTAATACTATACTGTATATTCTAATACTGTAACTGTATATTATAATACTATACCTGAATATTCTAATACTGTACCTGTATATTCTAATACTGTACCTGTATATTCTAATACTGTACCTGTATATTCTAATACTGTAACTGTATATTCTAATACTATACTGTATATTATAATACTATACTGTATATTGTAATACTATACTGTATATTCTCATACTGTATCTGTATATTCTAATACTGTAACTGTATATTCTAATACTATACTGTATATTATAATACTGTATCTGTATATTCTAATACTGTACCTGTATATTCTAATACTGTACCTGTATATTCTAATACTATACTGTATATTCTAATACTGTAACTGTATATTATAATACTATACCTGAATATTCTAATACTGTACCTGAATATTCTAATACTGTACCTGTATATTCTAATACTGTAACTGTATATTCTAATACTATACTGTATATTCTAATACTATACTGTATATTGTAATACTATACTGTATATTCTAATACTGTACCTGTATATTCTAATACTGTACCTGTATATTCTAATACTGTACCTGTATATTCTAATACTGTAACTGTATATTCTAATACTGTAACTGTATATTCTAATACTATACTGTATATTGTAATACTATACTGTATATTCTCATACTGTATCTGTATATTCTAATACTGTACCTGTATATTCTAATACTGTACCTGTATATTCTAATACTATACTGTATATTCTAATACTGTACCTGTATATTCTAATACTGTAACTGTATATTCTAATACTATACTGTATATTCTAATACTATACTGTATATTGTAATACTATACTGTATATTCTCATACTGTATCTGTATATTCTAATACTGTACCTGTATATTCTAATACTGTACCTGTATATTCTAATACTATACTGTATATTCTAATACTGTACCTGTATATTCTAATACTGTAACTGTATATTCTAATACTGTATCTGTATATTCTAATACTATACTGTATATTCTAATACTGTAACTGTATATTCTAATACTATACTGTATATTATAATACTGTACCTGTATATTATAATACTATACTGTATATTCTAATACTGTACTCGGAGAAGGAATGTTAGCAGGATCTATGCTAGTCAGTTCCCCAGGTTTGGGCAACTCTGCCCCCTCGCCTACGGAAGCCAACATTTGAATTGCAACACCTGCCTCACCTTCCTCCGGCAAAGTTGCTCGTTCTACTAAATGCCTGTAAACCACTTCCTTAATTTCTTGTTTCCTGGCACCACGAGTAACCTGGATGCGATATAAATCTGCAATCGCCAATAAATCCTCTTTTCGGCACATATTTAACTGATGTACTGATGGTTGAATCGCAAACATATCTAATTCAAATTTTGAAGCCATTTCTAATTCCCTCCACCTCAAAGTGAAAACCACTAGGCAAACGAATGTACACAAAGCCAATTTCACGAAGTTAACACAACGGTAAGAATCCAAATTGGTCTTTTTTGTTTAGACGAGCCCCCAATTTCTGTTACGACCTCTAGGGGTTAGCCGTGACAGAAAAAGAGAACTGAATGAGCTTACACCAGAGAGATAGTTCAATAGTTTATTTTTGTTCTACACGGGGTTTCCTTCAGAGGTAGACCAGGCCTGTATATTATAATACTGTAACTGTATATTCTAATACTATACTGTATATTCTAATACTATACTGTATATTCTAATACTGTACTGTATATTATAATACTGTACCTGTATATTATAATACTGTATCTGTATATTCTAATAATGTACCTGTATATTATAATACTGTATCTGTATATTCTAATACTGTACCTGTATATTCTAATACTGTAACTGTATATTCTAATACTATACTGTATATTCTAATACTGTAACTGTATATTCTAATACTGTACCTGTATATTATAATACTGTACCTGTATATTCTAATACTGTAACTGTATATTCTAATACTATACTGTATATTCTAATACTGTAACTGTATATTCTAATACTATACTGTATATTCTAATACTGTACCTGTATATTCTAATACTGTATCTGTATATTCTAATACTATACTGTATATTCTAATACTGTACCTGTATATTATAATACTGTACCTGTATATTCTAATACTGTAACTGTATATTCTAATACTATACTGTATATTCTAATACTGTAACTGTATATTCTAATACTATACTGTATATTCTAATACTGTAACTGTATATTATAATACTGTACCTGTATATACTAATACTGTACCTGTATATTCTAATACTGTAACTGTATATTCTAATACTGTAACTGTATATTCTAATACTATACTGTATATTCTAATACTGTAACTGTATATTCTAATACTGTACCTGTATATTCTAATACTGTATCTGTATATTCTAATACTGTAACTGTATATTCTAATACTGTACCTGTATATTCTAATACTGTACCTGTATATTCTAATACTGTACCTGTATATTCTAATACTATACTGTATATTCTAATACTGTACCTGTATATTATAATACTGTATCTGTATATTCTAATACTATACTGTATATTATAATACTGTATCTGTATATTCTAATACTGTACCTGTATATTCTAATACTGTAAGTGTATATTCTAATACTGTAACTGTATATTCTAATACTATACTGTATATTCTAATACTGTACCTGTATATTATAATACTGTATCTGTATATTCTAATACTGTACCTGTATATTATAATACTGTATCTGTATATTCTAATACTGTACCTGTATATTCTAATACTATACTGTATATTCTAATACTGTACCTGTATATTCTAATACTATACTGTATATTCTAATACTGTAACTGTATATTCTAATACTGTACCTGTATATTCTAATAATGTATCTGTATATTCTAATACTATACTGTATATTCTAATACTGTACCTGTATATTATAATACTGTATCTGTATATTCTAATACTATACTGTATATTCTAATACTGTATCTGTATATTTTAATACTGTACCTGTATATTCTAATACTGTAAGTGTATATTCTAATACTGTATCTGTATATTCTAATACTATACTGTATATTCTAATACTGTACCTGTATATTATAATACTGTACCTGTATATTATAATACTGTATCTGTATATTCTAATACTATACTGTATATTCTAATACTATACTGTATATTCTAATACTGTACCTGTATATTATAATACTGTACCTGTATATTCTAATACTGTAACTGTATATTCTAATACTATACTGTATATTCTAATACTGTAACTGTATATTCTAATACTATACTGTATATTCTAATACTGTACCTGTATATTCTAATACTATACTGTATATTCTAATACTGTACCTGTATATTATAATACTGTATCTGTATATTCTAATACTGTATCTGTATATTCTAATACTATACTGTATATTCTAATACTGTACCTGTATATTCTAATACTATACTGTATATTCTAATACTGTACCTGTATATTCTAATACTATACTGTATATTCTAATACTGTACCTGTATATTATAATACTGTATCTGTATATTCTAATACTGTAAGTGTATATTCTAATAATGTATCTGTATATTCTAATACTATACTGTATATTCTAATACTGTATCTGTATATTCTAATACTATACTGTATATTCTAATACTGTACTGTATATTCTAATACTATACTGTATATTCTAATACTGTACCTGTATATTATAATACTGTATCTGTATATTCTAATACTATACTGTATATTCTAATACTATACTGTATATTCTAATACTGTAACTGTATGTTATAATACTGTATCTGTATATTCTAATACTATACTTGTATATTATAATACTGTAACTGTATATTCTAATACTGTACCTGTATATTATAATACTGTACCTGTATATTCTAATACTGTAACTGTATATTCTAATACTATACTGTATATTCTAATACTGTAACTGTATATTCTAATACTATGTATGTTATGCCTGTATATTCTAATACTGTAACTGTATATTCTAATACTATACTGTATATTCTAATACTATACTGTATATTCTAATACTGTACCTGTATATTATAATACTGTATCTGTATATTCTAATACTATACTGTATATTCTAATACTATACTGTATATTCTAATACTGTAACTGTATGTTATAATACTGTATCTGTATATTCTAATACTATACTTGTATATTATAATACTGTAACTGTATATTCTAATACTGTACCTGTATATTATAATACTGTACCTGTATATTCTAATACTGTAACTGTATATTCTAATACTATACTGTATATTCTAATACTGTAACTGTATATTCTAATACTATACTGTATATTCTAATACTATACTGTATATTCTAATACTGTACCTGTATATTCTAATACTGTACCTGTATATTCTAATACTGTAACTGTATATTCTAATACTATACTGTATATTCTAATACTGTATCTGTATATTCTAATACTATACTGTATATTCTAATACTGTAACTGTATGTTATAATACTGTATCTGTATATTCTAATACTGTAACTGTATATTCTAATACTATACTGTATATTCTAATACTGTACCTGTATATTCTAATACTGTACCTGTATATTATAATACTGTATCTGTATATTCTAATACTATACTGTATATTCTAATACTGTAACTGTATATTCTAATACTGTACCTGTATATTCTAATACTGTATCTGTATATTCTAATACTATACTGTATATTCTAATACTGTAACTGTATGTTATAATACTGTATCTGTATATTCTAATACTATACTTGTATATTATAATACTGTAACTGTATATTCTAATACTGTACCTGTATATTCTAATACTGTATCTGTATATTCTAATACTATACTGTATATTCTAATACTGTATCTGTATATTCTAATACTGTACCTGTATATTCTAATACTATACTGTATATTCTAATACTGTAACTGTATGTTATAATACTGTATCTGTATATTCTAATACTGTATCTGTATATTCTAATACTGTACTGTATATTATAATACTGTACCTGTATATTCTAATACTATACTGTATATGCTAATATTGTATCTGTATATTATAATACTATACTGTATATTCTAATACTGTATCTGTATATTCTAATACTATACTGTATATGCTAATACTGTATCTGTATATTATAATACTATACTGTATATGCTAATACTGTATCTGTATATTATAATACTATACTGTATATTCTAATACTGTATCTGTATATTCTAATACTATACTGTATATGCTAATACTGTATCTGTATATTATAATACTATACTGTATATGCTAATACTGTATCTGTATATTATAATACTATACTGTATATTCTAATACTGTATCTGTATATTCTAATACTGTATCTGTATATTCTAATACTCTAAAATACATATTACTTTCAGGACCCATTGAGCAGAACTAGATGGAAGTAATTGCAGAGTGATAGCAGTTTGACTGGAAACACGTGTATGGAGAGTTTAAGTGGTGGAGAGTGAGGGGTTATAAAGTGTTTGAGTCTAGCGCTTTATAAATCCTGAGTTCAGGATTCTGACCAGTCGCTGTGTTCAGGTTCTGTAGCTAACAGGGCTGTCATGGGGCTTTAGCGAGTTCCGTGTGGCAGAAGCAGGCCATGTTTGATCTTGGTTAGGACCCAGTTTAATATTTTAGGTTAACAAGACCTTTCACAAGTGCCACAGTGTTGTAGAACTTGTTTCTGCAGTTTGATTTAATATTTCATCTAAAAATGACAGTATTTGTAACTTTACTTCATATTAAAGGAGCACACAGTGCTCAGGACATCTGCTCAGGAGCTTTTTTTCTTCTCAGAAAAAGTTCCTTATTTCATATTTTTTCTAAACTGTCACTGCGAACTGATTCCATATTAAAGGATGAACAAATCACAGAAATTCCTGTAGGTTTAAGGTAGCACAGATCGGATTAACTTTCAGCGTTTAAGCAAAGAAAATGTATTTTAATGAATCATATCGCATCCTGGTGCCATCACGTCCCGAGGTAAGTGATGTACATTATCCACATGATGTAAAAGAAAATCAGATTGACCGGACCAGGTCACCATCTTCCATCATTCCGTGGTCCAGTTCTCATGCTCATGTGCCTGTTGTACATGTAGGAGCTTTTGGTGGAGGTCAGCATGGGCGCCCTGACTGGTCTGGAGCTACACAGCCCCATTTCAGCTACAGCAGCTCTTCTATCGGATTAAACTACGCGACTCTGTCGCTGGTTCAGCGGTTTTCCTTCCTTGGAGGAAAGGTGCCACTGCAGACTAGGACCACCGTAAAAGAGCTGTAGTTTTGGAGTCTAGACTGCACAGTCTGGCTCTTGTCAAAGTCTCTCAGATCCTTACATGCACCCATTTCTTCTGCCTCCAACACGCCAAGTTCAGGAACAAAATGTTCATGAGTTGCTTAATATATCCCACCCACTTTCAGACATTGTGGTAAAGATGTAATCAATGGAGCCATAATGTAGGTGGAGCCGATATCTGCCAGTAAAATCCAGGGCTATAGGATATATCTACTGCCTCTTCATACATTAGGAATGATTTAGTTCTGAATGAACATCACTGTAGGATGATCAGTGTAGAGTAGAGCCGAAAACTCACAGGGTCGAGTAAAATCTCTGGCGATGTAGTAATAATTCACAGGGTTACAGTAAAAGTGTCGGCATGGAAATTATTCAAGTAGGAGTTTCCTGTCTGGAGGGGAAGAAAAACCTACTTGAGTAATCACTTCATACATTTTTTTTTCCATGTGTACGACTGAAACGAATGAACTGAACTGTTCTTGCTGTATGTGAAAGTGTTCTTCACTGTTCCAGCGCAGTGAGCTCTGTTACAGTCAACATGAGCTCGCGTATCAGCAGCTCATTATCTGATCTGTTCTGATCAAAAACATCGGATTTGAAGTCTTTACTTTTAATAAAGGAGAAGTCTGCTCTAAAATGCATATTAATTAATGTCAATAGCAATGTTAAGCGACTCTGCGACTCTGACAGAAATAGCTCTGAAGAACGGTGACTGAGTTAATGAAGCGGCTTCAGAAGAACATGAGCTCTGGCGCAGCTGAATTTAAATATAAGGACAGGAAACCAAGTTAGAGTTTAAAACTATCACGCCCAGAACATCTGAATCGGCGGATGTCAGTCCATCACATGGTGCTGCTTTCAGATTTTCCCAGAACAAGGCAGTTGAATCTGATTGTAATTTCTGCTCTGATGTTATGTTATGGTGGATCAGGAGCAGGTCGCTGCCTCTCACTGCCCTCTGCTGGGTGTCTTCACAGTGTCAGGTGTCAGTGTCAGTGTCCCCCCCCCCACATTCAGCTTGTTAATGCCTTGTTAATTATCTAATGGGTTAATTATCTAATCTTGTGCTGAAGTCAGCAGTTCTGTGTTCCTCAAGGACAGGAGTGTGACCCTCTTTAATCCCGGCCACAGAGCAGCACAGAGCCAAAGTGTCTTCAAGGTTAAGCCGGATTTACACTGGACTTTTTCCCCCTGATCCCACAAAAGAATTGATTGGCCTGTGAGCGCTGGAGTCGCGCTGGAGTCGCGCTGGAGTCGCGCTGGAGCTCTACCAAATTTCCGATTAATCTCCCCGTGAGCGAGGACGCTGTTATGACGCTCAGCTAAAACCCGGCGAGCTTCAGATACGATAACTGTGATGGAGAAACATAAACATGCTCATGAACAGAAACGAATCGCGCTGTGATGTCGAGCTCACCGCGTGCTTTTACTGTAGGCGGAAGGTTTCTAATTAATCGCGGTGAGCAGAACATCGCAGATCTGTAGTTGAAGCATCTTCATCGTCCAATCCGAGAAAACACCGACCGTCATGGAATTCTACTAGATCTTGTACAGTATGAAGAGGAATAATGTTAAACGAGTAAAAGCGGAAAGTTCAAACCTAAAGCGCAGAAGAACGCAACATCGGTCAAGAAGTTTGAAGAGATTAGACCTCCTGACCCGTGTGGTACATCTGCGTACAAAATAACAAAAATAAATCAGACAGTATATACTTTCCTGTGTGAAGGTGCAAGAGGATCTCCCTCCCTCTCTCTATCTCCCTCCCTCACTGGAAGCTCCTCTCATCTGCACTCCATCCTCCCGTCCTCACAGAGGAGACATGGAGACAACATGATACCATGAACTCCACGTCCAGCTCCGACGCCCACGCTGCTTCTCCTCACCTGTTCCAGCCATCAATCACTTTTAATGAACAGAGATTTCCATCTCCAGCAGAAGAGCAGGGTTCCACAGAAGCCAGCAAGCTGATAAAGATCTCCTTTAAATCTAGAAGTCTTCAGTGTCAGCTCTGTAACAGTAAAGTTCTGTTTTTTCATCTTTTTCAGTCTGAATGTATATATTTATATATAATAACTGCTATAATGTAAATAAGGTGTTTCCCAGACGTTGCAGGTGTCGACACACAAACAGTACAGTACGACGAGTCTTTCTTCGGCATGTACTGGTACAAGATGTCGCTATGGTATGGGAGGAGTAAACGTTTTTACCCTGAAAATAAAATAACCTCCAGGTGCTAAAGCAGTGAAGATTTGTTCATGTATATTCATGATATTCAGCCACGCAGACAGAAGCGTTCGTCTCCTAATTGTGAATTAGAATCAAATGGCAAAAGTGAACATATGCATGTAAGTGCTAATTATGTATACTGTAAGATATGTAAATGATTAGCTCGTGTCCTGCCCCAGGCTCCAGGTGGTGGTGCGATCCGTCTTCTGCAGATTCCTGGAAAGCGGAAAACTCTACTAACGAGGCCTCGTTCCTCTTTTAAATGCAGAAGAGTCTGAGACACCGGTGACATGTTCAGTGTTCAGATAGAGAACCAGGACGTAAA
>QNUK01000592.1:285000-383071 GCA_013621035.1 Clarias magur
CTCTCATCACTTTAGGATTGGCATGACTGATGTCTGCTCTTCTGTTAGTTCTTACACCGGGCGCCTGCTGAGTTCTGCATTCTGATTGGTCAGGAGGTGTTGATTCATTCTCTGTAACAGCAGCTCTGAAAGCAGCACAGCTGTGTGGAAGGAGTCTCCAGTGCCAGAGGGGAAGGACATCTTCAGGACAGAGGAGGAGTTTACACACTGTGTTCTCTTCCTTTACTAAATTTAAGAGGGAATAAAGGTGATCAATTCCCAAATTGGCTGTAGTGTGTGAATGAGTGTGTGTGTGTGTGTGTGTGTGCCCTGCGATGGATTGGCACCCTGTCCAGGGTGTACCCCGCCTCGTGCCCTAAGTCTCCTGGGAGAGGCTCCGCCCTCCCCCCCCCCTCCCCCCCGTATAAGCGTATAGATGATGAGTGAGTGAGATAAAGGTGATGAAATGAGCTGCTGTAACATAAGTGAGGACAGGAACTCGCTTTACATATGTTTTTCTGTAATAAATAAAAGCTGGGGAAATTGCTGTTTTGTGTGTGTGTGCATGTGTGTGTGTGTGTGTGTGTGTGTGCGAGAGAGACCCCTGGTGTTAGGAATACTAAAGCATTCACAGTAATTACTGTTGACCATACGCTGGAACAAACATGTTAGGGCGAGAGTGTTATTTTTTTTTTTTCTTTCTAACATCCTGACGTGGTGATTAAACTCTAATCTAATAATCGTTTTCATTGTTCTGACTGTAAAGACAGAAATTAGTCGAGCTCCGGGTCACTGAACCAAGGCCATGCTAATTACGCTGCACTTTTAATTGGGTCCGCTGTGCATTCCTGTATTTTATCTTTAAATATTAACTATTCGTGTTTAAATCGTCTGTGGTTCTGTGTTTGATCTTTAACTGTGTGCTTTAACAAATGTGCTTCATTTATTTATTTGCATATGAGGTCATTAAAAAAAAAAAACTCTAGCCAGTTCCCGCCAGCAAGTCTTTTATAATTTGTCATGTGCTGTGCAACTTGCATTCATAATAATTACATTTATATCATATATCACATTTATAACTCAGGGTACCGCACTGTGGGCTCGTGTGAAAAACTCTAGACTCTGGTCCTGCAGAATTATGGAACAAAAATGACCGTACAAAAATAAATCTAAACGGAGTGTGCAGAGTGTTACAGCGACGAGCCACTGCGCCATCATTCCTAATTTATTTCCAAATAACGATCACATTAATCTTCAGCAGCACAGAGAATAGCACATGATGCGGCACTGAGTGTCACTTAAAGAAGCCACAAGCCTCGAAATCATGGGTGAGAAATCACGGGATATAGAAGAGTTTAGCACTAAATTTAAGTCAATAAAAATAGAATCGTTAGTTTTTTTGTTGTTGTAAATTCGATGCACGCTGTTGTAAAGAAAATGCAGAGGAGAAACTGACCGAGCGCTCGTCTGCTTAACCTACAGAGAACTTTAACTTCATTCAGCATTTTATCTGTGGAATATTCACTCGTCCAGATAAACCTCTGATTAAGATGCATCTCTCTGACGTCCTCTGTATGAACGATAACAACAACTTTTATAGACAGTCACAGGATTCTCAGGCCACTCACAGACGTTCAGGAAAACGTTTGATGAAGTAATTTTTCTTATTGATTTAAATGTCATTCCCTTCATGTTTTGTACATTAAATAATTTACACCATTTATTTTACTTTAATGATTACTTGATGAGGCGGCGCGGCGGTGTGGTGGTTAGCACTGTCGACTTGCAGAGCTCCAGGCTCTCCACGGCCAGGCTTGATTCACACCTCTGTGTGTGTGTGTGTGTGTGTGTGTGCTCATGTTCTCCTCATGCTTGGTGGGTTTCCTCCGGTTTCTCCGGTTTCCTCCCACAGTCCAAAGACATGCAAATAGGCTGATTATTATGCTCACAAACCCATAGTGTGTGAGTATGTGTGTGCCCTGTGATGGATTGGCACTCTGTCCTGGGTGCACCCCGCCTCGGGCCCTAAGTCTCCTGGAATAGGCTCCGCCCCCACAACACTGAATACAGGATAAAGTGCTATAGACAGTGAGTGAGTGAGCGATTACTTGATAAATAAAATAATTTAAATAACTGACTGTTCTCTCCAGACTGTTCACTCCTGACTGTTCACTCCTGACTGTTCACTCCTGACTGTTCTCTCCAGACTGTTCACTCCAGACTGTTCACTCCTGACTGTTCACTCCAGACTGTTCACTCCAGACTGTTCACTCCAGACTGTTCACTTCAGACTGTTCACTTCAGACTGTTCTCTCCAGACTGTTCACTCCAGACTGTTCACTTCAGACTGTTCACTTCAGACTGTTCTCTCCAGACTGTTCTCTCCAGACTGTTCTCTCCTGACTGTTCACTCCAGACTGTTATCTCCAGACTGTTCACTCCAGACTGTTCACTCCTGACTGTTCACTCCAGACTGCTCACTCCAGACCGTTCACTCCAGACCGTTCACTCCAGACCGTTCTCTCCTGACTGTTCACTCCTGACTGTTCACTCCTGACTGTTCACTCCTGACTGTTCACTGCAGACTGTTCACTCCAGACTGTTCACTGTAGACTGTTCTCTCCAGACTGTTCTCTCCAGACTGTTCTCTCCAGACTGTTCACTCCTGACTGTTCACTCCAGACTGTTCTCTCCAGACTGTTCACTTCAGACTGTTCTCTCCAGACTGTTCTCTCCAGACTGTTCTCTCCAGACTGTTCACTCCTGACTGTTCACTCCAGACTGTTCTCTCCAGACTGTTCACTTCAGACTGTTCTCTCCAGACTGTTCTCTCCAGACTGTTCACTTCAGACTCTTCTCTCCAGACTGTTCTCTCCAGACTGTTCACTCCTGACTGTTCACTTCAGACTGTTCACTTCAGACTGTTCTCTCCAGACTGTTCTCTCCAGACTGTTCACTCCTGACTGCTCACTCCAGACCGTTCACTCCAGACCGTTCTCTCCTGACTGTTCTCTCCTGACTGTTCACTCCAGAGTGTTCTCTCCTGACTGTTCACTCCAGAGTGTTCTCTCCTGACTGTTCACTCCTGACTGTTCACTCCAGAGTGTTCTCTCCAGACTGTTCACTCCAGACTGTTCACTCCAGAGTGTTCTCTCCTGACTGTTCACTCCAGAGTGTTCTCTCCTGACTGTTCACTCCAGAGTGTTCTCTCCTGACTGTTCACTCCTGACTGTTCTCTCCTGACTGTTCACTCCTGACTGTTCACTGCAGTCGGTCTTTACTCTCCTACACCACTTGTCCTCACTGACCTCGGACCTGTCGCGCAGCACCCAGACTCACACAGCTGAACTCTATCTGCTCTGAGCATTAGTAAACTCTAGTGCTCAAAGTAATTAAACATATTCCGTACTGTTAATTTAAATAATTACAATTAGTTCAAATTTAATAGACCTTGATGAGTATTTAGAAGGTTTCGGTATTTATGAAATTGTAGAAATGACACTTTTTAAGTGAGCTGAACAAATTTGATATTTTAAGTGACTGTGAGTACTTCAGTAACTGTAACTGTCACCTTAAAGTTCCACCAACTTAAAATCCTTCAGCCTGGTGATTTTGAGTCTGAGGTCATCAGGGCAATAGGACACTGCTGGCTCAGTGGGAGGGGTTTCGTCTGCCATGTGAAAGGTCCGGGTTTGATTCCCCACAACTGGATGAAGCGTCTGTCACAAGCCCAGATAAAATGTGAAGGTCGCTTCAGGAAGGGCGTCTGGTGTAAAGCCTGTGCCGAGCTCGTGTGCGGACCGAATCGTCTGCTGGGGCGCGCCATCGCCGGGAGCAACCGAAAGACCAACAACTTGATTTGCAACAAATATATATATATAATTGCTATTAAATAGTGTGAGTTTGGCGACTCAATGCAAGTAAAGGAAAATTAATATAAATGAGAACAACAAACTCAAAAACCTGATAATTCTGTTTACTTACAACTGGAAACATCAACTTATTTGGATTTACAGTGTGTGTGTGTGTGTGTGTGTGTGTGTGTGTGTGTGAGAGAGATAAGGTCAGACCTACAGTATGTGTAAAAGGGATCCAGAACCATGTTGAGTGTTGGACTTTAGCATGATTCAGGGACGTACAGTACTCGTACTCATGTCATGAGTGTGAAGTGTGAAGTGTTTCCAAGCCTGAGACTGTTCCAGAGATCTCATCCATGCTCCCATTGATAACTGCCGCTTTGGGTTTCGCTTCTGATTCTATCCCGGATCAGATGTGTTACTTGCACCTGAGCACCATGTGCTGAGAAAAGTGAAGGCTAGACATCTCACACTACTTCCTGTTTTGTCGTTCATGGTGCCAGGGAAAAGGTAGGCGCTGGACCTTCACCAGACTGAAGCTGTGAGCGGCTGCACTGAGAACATCCTGAACACACACGTCTCTCCCCGAGCCTGGCCCGGAAATATTTCTACATGAGATGGTGCTTGTTTGCCGTACTCCTGCATTGTGACATGACAAGCATCGCAAGTGTTCCTCATGACTCGTCTGTTGGTACCAAGGTAAGAATAAACCACAAGCCCAGCGCGAGGCTGATCACGTTACACACCTGCAGGTGTAGAGGAGCGGTAAGGGATCATTGATCAATTGATCATAAGCCCCACCCACAAACATGCCCTCAATCACACTAGGACGATGAATGTGATTCAGGTTCCTGGCATTCAAGAAACAATTCTGTGTCAGTTCTTCTGAAACGTCTGGGGCTTTTTCACTGTTCAATGTCCTTGATACTGGGACTAAAGAGAGACAACAGGTACTGTATGATGCACATCTATACATTTCATGAGTTGCTCAGTAACTTTCAGTAAAGGACTCGACTTACCTTTAAAGAAAAAAATAACATAAAATATATGACCAATATGACATAATATTATACCAGGCAAATTGTTTAATCTGGTGAGGAATATGGCCTATTAATATGACTGTGATTCTTTACCAGCGTCTCCAGCGCTGTCTGTTTTCATTCCACTTCTGACTCGTCCTCTTCCTCACTGCGCTGACTAATCTACGTTTAATCTATTCCACCTTAACGCACATACAATACTCTATATATTTATTAAAAGATCAATCAGATTCTTCACCTGCATTATGTTTCTGACTGCTTTTCTGATTTGGTTTGTTTGCCTCAGTCTGCTCAATAGAGAGAGAGAGAGAGAGAGAGAGCGCGTCTCTAGGTCAAGTCCTCCCCGAGCTCAGATTTAACCGGAGCTGATAGCTTTGGGGTTCGATGACATCACGTGTCCTCTCATGTCCGTATCAGGTCTCACCATGTCGTCTTGTCTGATCGGGATCCTGTCAGCCGGCAACGGCGGCTTTCGGGCGTGTCGGGCTTATCAAGCGCTAACCCTGCCTCGCGCCGAGGAACCGTCTCGCGCTCGTGGCTTGTGTTAGATACGCCTCGTCCTTCATTCTTCTACACACAATATAACGTGGCCTGATCACAGGAAATCAGCAGCAATGACAACATGTAACAGACTGAAAGTGTGCGATAACGAGGGTTTCTCCAGAGCTGTCATTAATTATCAGTGTGTTAGAGAGCGATGGAACAAAACGAGTGCTGCATGAACACAACGGTCCACTATCAGATCCACCAATGAATAATGCATGTGAAAATGTTCAGACCTGACTCTAACCCTGGATTTAATCATCATGACTGGATTAGTGTGCAAACCTTCATCTTTCAAAAGCAACCTTTTTTTTTTTTTTTTACAGTTTAATTGTTGCACGGCACATTAGATATGAATAATATACAATGTATTTTCATATGGAAGGAGTTTCCAGTGCCGGCCCTTTGTAACAGACAGAGCTAATGCTGTAAAATAATGTTATAAATAATAAACCTTGGTGTACAGAACCTCTGCTTGATCGCTCCTCCCTATCGGTGATTATCTTTGCAATTCGCTCATCTCATCCCCAAGCGCCTCCATCCTTAACGGCACTTACCACCACTATAATGATAATGTTAAACTTTGTGTAATATCAGCTGGGAGTGTGTGAGACAGACGGTGTGTAATGCCCGTAGTTTCAGGGAAAGGAGAAGCGCTTGCGTTCAATTACAGCCCATTTAACATCGCGATTAAACATCCATATTCTGTCATGTGTGATTAATGTGTCACTTAACTGAGCTCAAACAAGACTCCACCGGCCATAAACTACCACATCCAGTGCTGCGTGCTGATATATATCGCACATTAGCATGCTAAATTAGCACATCGCTGCTAGCGCTTGAGTTATTAGCATGTCAGAGCACGCTGATACAGAATGAATAGTTAATAATATTCACTTTAGTGTGTATTTAAGACAAGAATGAACTAAACATGATCGGTACAAATACAACCTCAGACAAACCGCAACACAAACCTTTTTCACTGTGCCATTATCTATTTAACAAAAATTAAGCCAAGGCAACATGTGTGCAATACTAAGTACCCCTCTGATTCAATAGCTTGTCTACAATAGCTTGTAGATCCACCTTTAGCAGCAATAAACCCAGCCTCACTGTGGATATGAAATGGTGTCTGGTTTTCACTGAACCAAAATCACACGGGGAATTCAGGCCAAACAACTCCAGATAGGACGTCGTTCCAGAGGGCTTGTGGACGCCAGATTCAGTTTCATGGACCTCAGTTGTTGTCACGCACGGGTACGGAGCGAGATGGATCCAAACGAGGGAAGATGACGGCAGACTTGAGGCGGGCGTGGTCGAGGTGCGGAAGAGAGGTCGGAACCAAAAGAATCAGTCGGTCAAATGTCAGCGCAAAAAAAGCGGAAGGCGGCAGTCGTGGTCAAAAGGGAGAGCGGAGATTCAACAACCGGGAGATCAAAGAGCGGGGCGTTAAATCCGAAAAAACGTAAACGAGAAGCCGAAAAACCAGAAGAGAAAGCGCGAGATCAAAACCGGGAGATCAAAACCGAGAAACAATGCAAACTTGGCAACATGAACACAATATGAAAAAAAAAAAAAAACGCGAGAAAATCGAGGTAGTAACACACAATAATCCAGCAGTTTAAGCCACACACAGTGTGTGTGTAAATGCTGGAGTGATCACCTGGAGAATGAGAAACCGGTGCGCAGACAGGGGCGTGAGGAATACGCATGACAGGGAAAACATGAGCACGTGAGAAGCAGTGACAGCGCGGGGGAAGAAGAACAAGGACGGCAGACAGGACGTGGATCGTGACAGTCCAAACAAACCGTACTTGTTCAGTCTTCCCCTAATTGTGCCGTCAGGGACTTTATCATGTAAGACGCTCAGTGACGCAAGGGGGGGTCTGAGCTCTCCGGTGTTTCTGTATTCTGGGGTGAATGTGCTGGGCGTCCACTCCTGGGAAGACTGGAAAATGCTTTCCACTTATAATCTTTCTCACTGTAGAATGTTGAACTCCAAATTGTTTGGAACTGGTTTTATAACCCTTTCCAGATAGATATCTAAGCAAAAGACAATTTTCTAAGACCACTGCTTATGTGTGTCCCTCTAGGCACGGTGGTAACTCACACTGGAATGCCCCAGACCAGCAAACTGCCAACATTTCTTCTTTTATAGCGTTCTGTGCAATAGTGATAGGTCATTCTTTTTAAATGAGTCTTTTACGTGACTCAGAAGAACGAGTAGCCTCAGCGAGTGATTCGTTCATTTTCTACTGACCGCGCGAATCCTCCGTGGGTTATGTACAGGAAACAGAAATGAGGAGTTACCGCTTGAGTCTTCTAGTCCGAATCGCTCGTTCTTTTGTCACGCGACTCCTATAAGCAAAAAGAACGAATGACTCAGACCAGAGGTGAGCTGCTCATTCTGTTTATAATAATGCGTCCTTATCTGCATTGTAATATTTTCATTATTGGAACTATAGACAACATGTGTGTATAGTGTAGTGTATAGTGTGTAAGGTGTTGGGGGTCTGTTTACTGAAAATTTAACATTTGCTTTTATTTCTCATAAAAAGAATGAAATGAACTAAATGACTCAAAAAAGATTCATTCATTCTGATGAATGAGATTCAAAGAAGCGAGTCACTAAAATGATCCAAACTTCCCATCACTACTGTGCACCTGACACACCACGTTCAGATGATTTCTATTATGTTTTACACGAAAAAAACAAACGTAAAATTAAAAGAGGGGGTACAAACTTTTACACAAGACTGTAAACGTCCTCTTACAGAAAGCTTCACAATATTTAAATGTTTAGTTTTTGCTGCAAATGATGGTGTCGTGTGTATGAATATGAATCTGCTCTGCTGTCAGGTCTGTTGTTGTAGAAAAGGAATCTGTATCTGTGATCACAATCAGAGGCGTCTAGTAACGAGGTACATTTACTCCGTTACATTTACTTGAGTAACCACCAATTTTCTGTTTCACCAATCAGATGGAGCAAAAATAATCACATGTAGTCACATGACCACGCACAAACTGGCGACATAGTGGGAAAAAAAAAATTCAGACATGGTAGGCAGGGAATAAAAAAAGACATCTGTCTCCAATGCTACAAGAGAAAGGGATGAACATCGCTGGCCTTAAATACAAAGCATGTTTCACTTACACACAGCGTCATACTGCAGTGTCTCATCTGTCTGACAAAACACACACACACACTTCAGTTTATAAAATATACAGTACATAAAAACACCTGAGGAAACATGTCGCGGTTAGTTTAGCTGTTTTATTTATTGTTGCAATGTTAGCATATACAATTATTATAATTGTACTATAAAACAGTATAAATATAATATATACTGTGTGCATGTTTATTATTATTATATACAATTATATATACAGTACAGAGAAAAAGTTTGGACACCCCTTCTCATTCAAAGAGGTTGAATTTGTATTATGGCGAGAAAAAAGCAGCTAAGCGAAGAAAAACGAGCGGCCATCATTACTTTAAGAAATGAAGGTCAGTCAGTCAGTCGGAAAAATTGGGAAAACTTTGAAAGTGTCCCCGAGTGCAGTCACAAAAAGCATCAAGCGCTACAAAGAAACCGGCTGACATGCGGACCGGCCCAGGAAAGGAAGACCGAGAGTCGCCTCTGCTGCGGAGGAGAAGTTCATCCGAGTCACCAGCCTCAGAAATCGGCGGTTAACAGCAGCTCAGATCAGAGAGCAGGTCGATGCCACACAGAGTTCTAGCAGCAGACACGTCTCTAGAACAACTGTTAAGAGGAGACTGTGTGAATCAGGCCTTCATGCTAGAAGATCTGCTAGGAAACCACTGCTAAGGACAGGCACCAAGCAGAAGAGACGCGTTTGGGCTGAAGAACACAAGAAAGAACACAAGAAAGAACACAAGAAAGAAAACTCGCTGAATGAGAAGGGGTGTCCAAACTTTTGCTCTGTACTATATATATAATTTCTAAATTAATAAATCAGACATTTACAACAAGAAACAATTACGCAGTACAGTGGAACCTCGGATTGAGGGTAATCTGGTTTACGAGTGCTCCGCAAACTGAGCAAAGATTTTTAATACATTTTTAATCGGAAACCGAGCAAGTATTAGTTTACGAGCGCCGAGTATCATGTATCACGCATGCGACTCTTATTTTGACATCGAGCGGCAAGTGATCACAACTGAGCCAATGATTTTACTCTCTCTTGCGCAGCGGGAATTATGGGTAATCGTCTCCCCTGCTTCGTCCCCTGTGTCAAAATAAGAGTCACTGCTGCATCTTAGTGCCTCTTATAATCAACATCGCACTCTCTCTTCTGTTTTCACTCTTACTTGAGTAATAATTTGGTTGACTACTTTTTACTTCTACTTGAGTAATATTATTTTGAAGTACAGCTGTGATAACCTCTGATTACAATCTGATTACCTTTAGACCCTCCAGAGCTCAGAAGCGAGGTGGTGTGCAATACAGTAGGACTAGAGACGCATAGACTGTATCGATCACTGACAGGTGTGGAGTACACAGCCGCTGGTTACAAAGTAGCTGACACACACACACACACACACACACACACACACACACACTAACTATGCAGAAATAAAAATGTTTGCTGTGTGCATTTTTTGTGAAAACGATAATAAATATGCATTTTGCAAACACTGCGAAAACCAGCTCGATCGCTCACCTCGAGACGCGACGCAGTGAGGAGTGTGGAGACGGGACGCAAGCAGGCATGTCTCTTCTAATTGAAAAGGTTGGAAGGATAAAGAAGTTTATCACATTTCATGATCAGCCTTTGTGGCCATTTATAGTTCCAAAATTCTTGACAATGATGTGTTACTAAGCTTCAGAACAGGTCTATTTTTTAAGCTTCACTGCTTTACTGGATAGACTGAGATTTAAAGAACGTCTGGCTTGACGCTTATGACTTGATCTCATGCTGCACGTGATCTCATGTTTTAAAGATCACGGTGAGGAGGACTGTGCCAGTCCCGGTGAGTTTACAGTGAGTGCACATGCAGTGACCGAGGCCATTCCCAGCGCTTCCCTCTCACACACTGTCAGCTTTCTGTCTCCACAAACACAACTGGGACGACTGCCGCAGAAGTGCCTCAGAAAGGTTATTCCACCACGCTGCAGTGGTCTTCTGGAGCAGACGCGAGCGCTCGTGATTGTGAGCGCCAGCAACTCCAGCAGCTTATCAGTGGACACTAACGGAAAGCGTGACCTCACTTCCCTCTGTGTCCGAACAAATTACAGGAGAAATGATAACATCGAATTCATCTAAATCTCTAAAACAGCTAGTGAACAAGAGCGCAGATACAGATCACAGAGTCGAAATCAGGACAAAGGAAGAGCTGCTGGATGCACTAAGCATTGTAAGAGTCTCATTCGAACTGCTATTACTGCACTGCTGCTGCATTGGACCCAAGACAGATTAATACAGAGACACGAAACAAGACACAGAAATGGTTCCAAGACACAAACAAGAGGACTCTAGACGTGTGCGTGTGTGTGTGTGTGTGTGTGTGTGTGTGCATGATTTTCTGACATTAGAGTGAATATTTTTCACTCAGAGCTCTTATAGAAAACACTGTCCTTTGGTTTTTAGGCGTGATCCAGGTGTGATCATGTTGGTGTTTCAGGGTTGGCTCAATGGTTAAGGTATTTGAGTACAGATCAGAAGGTCCTAGATTCAAACCCAGCTCCATCAAGTTGCCACTGTTGGGCCCTTGAGCAAGGCCCCTAACCTTCAACTGCTCAGATGTAAAAAAAGAAAAAGAAAAAAAAAGGCATGGTGGTGTAGTGATTATCACCGTCGCCTGGCACCTCCAGGGTCCAGGTTTGATTCCCGGTCAGGGTCGATTCCTGTCTGTATGCATGGAGTTTGGTTTCCTCCCACAGATTAGGCTAACTGCCATTTGCCCTTGGTGTGTGAATGAGATCTGTGACCCTGAATACGGGATAACGTGGTATAGAAGGTGAGTGAGTGAGGGAGTGAGAGAGTAAGGCTGTCTGCCAAATGCTGAAATGTACTGCAAGTGTGTGTTTCAGGTGTGATCATGTTGCTGTGTTTTAGGTGCCACACAGCAACAGCCAAAGGGAGTGCACACAAACCACAGGGTACAACTGTAGCGTCTGCATTTAAAACCTTCACCAAACTACATGCCAGAGAGTGAGTATGTCCACACAGCAAGGTGTTAGCAGAGTCCACTCGTCCACTCGTCCACTCGCCTAAGCCACCCAGAACCAGTGCTGTGGACATGTAGTGGGGATTCCCCGTCTGGACAGGGAGAGACTCTTAATGCAACGGATGAAACTGTGGAACGTGATGTTGTTGTTGGTCAGCTAAACTCGGCCCACAATACACTCGAGGGCTGTGACTCGAGTTACGGCAGGAGTAATTACTCACGAATCACTATCACAGTAAATATACACATATACAATGTAAAGTGCATGACATATTGTGTTGTGTTACTGAATGTTAATTTAATGTGTCCTGAGACGTGTTAGGTGTGTAGCTGAGAGTAAATGCTGGTCTGGGTGTGATATCTGTACAGACACTACAATGAGGGTAAAAATGAAGTACTTGGTTAAAGTTGAGGATATTATTTCAGTTCAGTCACATGACCGGCCAATCAGGGCCGTTGTAAAGGTATGCATACTGTACAAATGCTACCTGAAAACAATCTCTCTCTCTCTCTATCTATCTATTCTCTGGCAGGTAAAAGATGAGCTGTGCATGGCAGGTGCCAGTCTTCAGTGCAAAGATCACACCTGCCGAGGTCCACAGGAGCAGCTCGATAACGCTCGGCTTTCCACCGGGCCACACTACAATGGACCCTCATTATCTCTGGCCTTAGCCTGACACGAGCATTTGGAAACCCAACAACTGAATTCCTCTCAAACACTTTTTCTTGAGCGCGTTTCAAAGGCAGCTCTCAGTGAGGCAGCGGAAAGGCTTTTCATTCTGACTGGTCTTTTGAGCTCTTTGACAGGACAAGGAATCAGATCTAGTCTTCCGATCACTACATTGAAGAGAGGTGTCAGGAGAGAGAAAAGGGGATCGATGAGAGATCACCTGGGTTCATGAGGGATGTGGCGTGAAGACTCAAACAAAAAACACTGAAGGTCTGCATTTTATAGAGCAAACAGGCCTTTCAGTGTTTCGGGATAAACATCAGAAGCAGAGCACATGTTCACCGATTAGAATAAACACGCAGTGCAAAATCCTCAGTGTGGAAATAAAACAGCTCGGTGTTTACAGAATAAAACACTCAGGGTTGCGCTGTTGTAGGATCAACAGCCAATCAAGCTGCCGATGGAGTAATGCAGAGGCAGAGCTTCTTTACTTATACCACAAATAAAAAAACACCATATTTTATCCATTTATAGTTACATTTCATTTTGTGAAATCAGTAAGTTCCTGTTGTCACTTATGTTCTCGCATCTACACTCGTTTACTCACCAGCCTCTCGTTATTAAAGTTAATAAGAGGAGAAAAATGTCATGTAAATTTAAATTTAACCAATAAATATTTTGAGGTCACATACATGTGAGCTTGATTACATTTTATAAACAGTTGGTTCTGAGCGAGTGATCTGATTGGACGAGAGACGTTATTCGACGAGTGCTGATAACAGACAGTAACGGCACTGTGAGGTGTAAATGTGTGTGTGTGACTGGGCGTGTCCCAGGTGGTTAATGACACTGACTGTGTGTCTCGGCGTGGGTGAGAGTCGGTCTGTACGGTCCGCAGTACTGAGGAGAGAGCAGCTGCCTGACCACGCCCACATTCACACCCAGTCACAGACGCACTTTCAGCAACAGCACACATCTGATAACGTCACGTCGTCTTAAACAACACGCCTCACGTCTCTGCACTAATCACTTCTACGTCCTTCTGAATACCATCTCAGGGAGTTTTTCCTTGCCACCGTCGCCCTCGACTCGCTCATCAGGGACAATCTTATCATTTTGATTCACACACATTGCATACAAACTTACTTCTTTTGATTGTGTAAAGCTGCTTTGCGACAATGTCAATTGTTAAAAGCGCTATATAAATAAAATTGAATTGAATTGAATTGAATTGAATCGCCTCTGAACCGAAGCTAACGCTTAGCTACAAAGCTAACTAGCGTCTACCACAAGTCGATAGGAAAGAGAAAAGAGTGAGCATTTCCTGGAGAAAAGACAGGGAAAAATGCAATCTTTACTAAAATGCCATTTTAGATGGGATACACACCAATTAGCCATAACATGAACCCCACTGCAGGGTGTAACATTGTCTTATTAAAGGTTCCGGGTCAGGGGTGGGGCTTATTATCCAGAAGGGTCACAGTCAGGTCTTGTACACAATAAGTTAGGGATATTGTTATTTACATGAGTGCTTTTCCTATTTGCTCTGAATTTTAATGAAATAAGTAAAAGTTCCCTTTGATATTACTAATAATGTATGAGAAGAAACACCATTTTCATTAGTTTAATATTTATTACCCCCAAAATGTAGACAATAACAAGGATCGCCCCAAATAACAAAAATTGACGCTGTCAGTAACGGGTGTTTCCACCATTAGCCGCAGTGACAGCTGGACAGCGGCGTCTCGTTGCTCCTCACCAGCCTCATGATGTTGTTCTGAGGCGATGCGTTCCACTCTTCCACAAGCGCTACACATAGTTCTGCCAGGTCACGTGGGGGTGGGGTACGATCATCCAGTCTCTGCTTCAGCTGGTCCCAGACCTGCTCTATGGGGTTCAGGTCAGGGGACATTGATGGCCACCATATGAGGCACTCCAACTTCCTGAAGTCGAGCTGTGACAATTCTGCCACGATGTGGTGGAGCATCATCATCCATGAGCAGAAAGTTGGGGGTGTGCTGGCAGAATTGGGGGATGATGATGGGTTTTATGATGTCTCTGATGTAAGAACATGCAGTGACTGAGCCATCGACAATAACCAAATCTGTTTTGCACTGACTGGTGATGCCTGGACAGACTGTTGCACCTCCTCCACCAAAGCAAACCCAGGGGACCATGTTGACCTCAGCGTATCGCTCACCTCGCCTTCTCCAGCGACGGTGACCCGACATGCATCAGTGAACAGGATGGTAGACCACTGATGCATTGTCCAGGTCACATGGTCTTGTGCCCACTGCAGACGGTGTCTCGGTGTCAGTGGAGTCGCCTGCGACGGTCGTCTGGCATTCAAGCCAAAGCGGTGGAGTCGGTTGCGAATTGTTTGTCTGGAAACCCTAGTACCCTCACATCTGGTAAACAGACCTGCAGCTGTGTGACAGTTACATAACGATGTCTGAGTGCAGAGGTCTTTAGGTACTGGTCATGTCACGGTCTGTCACTCGTGAGGCTCCACTCCTGGGTCTGTCATGAACTCAGCCAGTAGTTCTGTGTCTTGATGCAAGTCTGCTGATGACACTTTGAGACACACCAAGTTCACGAGCAACATCTGACTGTCTGCCACCGACCCAAAGGCGCGCCATGGCCAGGGGACGCTGCTCGTCCGTTAAGTGACGTCATGTGTTCATGGCTGTTTGAATGATGAACTTGGAATAACTTACTGACAATATCAGCTTTTTATACCCACAGAATGTTGAAATTGATGCCACATTGAAAAGGTTTTGTCTTTTTGGTATTGGCCCCAATATAATGCACACCTGTACACAATGCGACCATTACATGGAAAACACAAAATGAGGCGTGTATATCACCCCAATACACTCGCCCCCCCCCATCCCAAAAATGTCTGAAGTGAAACAAACACCGTATGTATGAAATCCAGTAGTGTATATACAGTATATAGAGTAGTGTATGTTTCTGGTGAATAGACCTGGTTTTAATATTATAACTAAACAGTGTATATTACCACATGCTATCAGTACTGCTCATTAAAAAAAATGAAAGAATACTCTATAATCTTTGCAGGTGTGTGTGTGTGTGTGTGTGTGTGTGTGTGTGTGTGTGTGTGTGTGTGTTTACACCGTGAATAATGTAGAACTAACATGACAGACTCAGAGTAAAATCCCAGAGAAACCTAGAAAACTAATCCAGCGTGAATAGGACTCAGATAGGCTACTTATAAAGATAAAAGGTTACTGTGTGTTTGTGTGTGTGTGTGTGTGTGTGTGTGTGTGTGTGTGTGTGTGTGTGTGTGGCTTCTCACTTTGGTTGAATTCTTGAAGAAGTAAAAAAACAATGACAATGGTGAAGATGGTGATGGTGATAGTGGTGATGATGATCATGATGATGATAGTGACAGTAAGTGTGGAGATGATGGAGATGACGATGATGATATGATAGTGAGGGCTATGATGGTGGTGATGATGATGATGACGATAATGACGATGGTGACATGACTGTGGAGATTACGGTGATGCAGATGATGATGACGATGAGGATGATGATGATGACGATGATGACTATGATGGATGTTCCTGCTTACTGCTCTCAAACAAAACGTTTTTGGCACACACGCTAAAATTAAAAACCTTTTGTGATTGGACGAAAAGGGGACTTTTCCTCCAGCTGCCAGGAGCTTACATTCCAGAGACAGGAAAACATTCTTGAAACAAAGTTACTTGTTGGACTTCCAAAAAAGGCCCCTCAGCATACAGCTGGTGAGTCCCATGAATCTAGCAAGTCTCAACAGTTTATACCAAGTGTGAAGTAACATGCCGAAATTGATCGACAGATTAATCGATGGCACAAACAGGGAGCGAGATCCAAAGGCACTCGAGACATCAGATTGTCATGAGTATCTCATATTACTGTGACAGAATCCTCTTGCCCAGATATGGCTATGACAAGACTTGCAAACTACCCTATTCATCTTGAGAACAGATTTAAATCATTAATGAATGTGGGTGAGCAAAATGTGACTGAATATGGATTGGATCAGCCAGCAGCTAACGTCGCTACCAACAGGCCCTCGAGGTCGAGCAGAGAAACCGAGGTCAGGGCTCTGATAATCGGGGACTCAACTATCAGAACTTCGGGACATTCTGATGAAGCACAAGACTGCAAATCAAATCATAATCCATGTGGGGAAAAATATATATTCGGAAAGAGCAGTCAGAACTCCTAAAGAAGGATTTCAGTGAACTCTTTAAAACATTTCAAAGACTTTTCAAAGTCCAGTCGTTCATCAGCGGACCACTCCCACCAAGGGGAACTAACATGTTCTCACGGTTGCTTGGGCTGACCACATGGCTACAAAGAACCTGCAGTTCAACAGGAGTCAACTTCATCGACAACTTCAATCTTTTCTGGGGCCATAGACAACTGTTCAAACTGGATGGTCTCCACCCAAACAAACCTGGTGCAAAGGTGCTAAAGGAAAACATCAATTTCTCCCTCCCTCATCCTTTAGCAGAGTGTGCCAGTCCTCTCAACTCGAATGACCACAGACAGCTTTCGAATCATCATGTGGCTAAAGAATCCCACAAGGACACTGATAACACCACACAGCCACAACAACTACTGCTCATGGACATGCCCCGGCTCAGTCCTGACCACAGAGCTCATCACAGACAGACTGTGACATATTACAACAGCTCCAAGATAGCAGCCAGGGAATTCAGGACAATATACTACAGCCACCAGAAACGCCAAAGCCAGAGCCCATCTCACCAGACACATTATCCCTCCCTCCAGCATCTCCATTTCTAAGCTTCTCACAGAAAATGGAGGGACTGGTGTATACTGGGGCCAAACTCTCCCACTCTTTTGCCGCAAGCCCCCAGATGCCAACTAAAGCCCCAGCTCGCCCTCCTCCTCCTGTGAGAGCTCTCCGACCGCTGCCACAGCACCAGGGTTCAGACCCCCCTCCTCCATCTGGTCCAGGTGGAACAAACTCTCTCAGGGAGGTGTGTCGGGTCCCCACTATGATCGCAGTAACATTCACAAATGTTTACAGAACAAGCGGGAACCCAGTGTGCCTGTAGCTTTCTCTAGCTCTGTTTTATCACGTGATAGAAAGCCCAAGGCCTTCTTAAGTCGCACGGCTGACCCATCTAATCTCCGAGCTATCACGCATCGAACTAAGATTACTGTGGGGGAAAAAAGTAATGCCATCAAGTTAGCATTTTAATCAATGATTTGATCACCACAAACAAATTGGATGTTATGTTTTTTAATGAAACTTGGTTAGAAGATAGCTGCAGTGCAACTGTCCTAAATGAAACAGCCCTTCCTGTTAAGAGAAGTGGAGGTGGAGCTGCTCTATGGTATAAAGGTGTCTATCAATGCAAGCAAGTGTCATTTGGTCAGTACTTGTCTTCTGAATATCTAGGTATTTTGCTGAGAGGCACCCCACACATTATTATTTACAGACCTTCAAAATACTCTCCAGAGTTTGACTGTTTTGCTATAGCATAGGACTTTAATGTTCACATTGATAATGCAGAAACCAATATTACGAAAGAAATGATAAGTCTTTTAACCTGATTCAGCATGTGCACGGGCCCACACATAATCGTGGACACATTAGTAATGTGTAATGTGTAACTCAGTAAGGTCCTAAACATCTCATCCATTGTTTTAATGGATGTAGCTCTGTCTGATCACGTCTGTATTGTCTTTGATATATTGATCTCTGTTACCCAGACAGTTGCCACAGCTAGACAGACCTTCTTCTCAAACTTTATAAACAGCAACTTAATCAACACTCGCACTCTTTTTTTCCTACTGTTGAGAGACTGACAAACCCACCAAGTCAGATCGCCATTGAAATGCTCTCCGACAGCAAGTGCAATGAGTTTGCTTCCGTCTTCTCTGAGAAAATCAGTAATATTAGAAGGGCTATTAACACATCAAGTTGTGCAGAGATCAGAAAAACTCAAACACAGCCTCAAAAAAACAGTTACTATGTCTGTCTTCCAAGCAATTGATAGCAAAATCTTGGAAGAAATAGTGCAGCACCTTGAATCGTCAACTTGCAACCGTGACACACTTCCCACATCTTTTTTCAAAAAGTGTGTTTGACTGTTTGGAAACAGATCTATTAGAAGTGCTGAACACCTCACGTCTCTCTGGGACTTTTCCGAACTCTCTCAAAAAACTGCAGTTGTTAAGCCACTTCTGAAAAAGAATAATCTTGATAATTCCATACTAAACAACTACAGACCAATATCAAACCTTCCTTTTATAGACAAGATTATTAAAAAGGTTGTTTTTTATCAGGTGAACAACCACTTAAACTCAAACGGATACCTGGACAGTTTTCAGTCTGGCTTCCGAGCGCATCACAGTACAGAGACAGCGCTCATAAAGATAATCAATGATATTCGTTTAAATACAGTGTTGGTGTAAATCTTAGCGCTGCGTTTGACACTGTCGATCATAACATACTAATAGAAAGACTGGAAAACTGGCTCGGGCTTACTGGGACGGTACTCAAATGGTTCAGGTGATACTTAGAAGGGAGAGGTTATTATGTTAGTATCTGAGAGAATAAGTCTAAGTGGACGTCCATGACATGCGGAGTCCCACAAGGCTCAATTCTTGCACCGCTCCTGTTTAGCCTGTATATGCTCCCACTGAGTCAGATAATGAGAAAGAACCAAATTGCCCATCACAGCTACGCTGATGATACCCAGCTTTACCTAGACTTATCTCCAAATGATTACAGCCCCGTAGACTCCCTCTGCCAATGCATTGATGAAATTAACAGTTGGATGTGCCAAAATTTTCTTCAGTTAAACAAGGAGAAAACTGAAGTCATTCCATTTGGCAACAAAGATGAAGCTCTGAAGGTGAATGCAGACCTTCTCTCTAGGGGTCAAACAACTAAAAATTAAGTTAAGAATCTTGGGGTGATTCTGGAGACAGGCCTTAGTTTCAGTAGTCATGTCAAAGCAGTAACTAAATCAGCACACTATCATCTCAAAAACATTGCAAGAATTAGACGTTTTGTTTCCAATCATGACTTGGAGAACCTTGTCCATACCTTTATCACCAGCAGGCTGGATTAATGTAACGGTCTCCTCACCGGCCTTCCCAAGACGACCATCAGACAGATGCAGCTCATCCAGAACGCTGCTGCCAGAATTCTGACTAGAACCAGAAAATCTGAGCACATCACACCCGTCCTCAGGTCCTTACACTGGCTCCCTTTTACTCGTTTATAAATCACTCAATGGCCTATAGGACCTAAATACATTGCAGATCTGCTGACTGAATATAAACCTAACAGACACTCAGATCATTAGGATCGAGTCAGTTAGAGCTAGAAGTTTTCACACAAAACAAGGGGAGTCCGCTTTTAGCTATTATGCTGCCCACAGCTGAAACTGACTTCCAGATGAGATCAGATGTGCTAAATCATTAGTCACATTTAAATCTAGACTTAAAACTCAGCTGTGCATTTATTGAATGAGCAGTGTGCTGTATTTTATGTTTATCTAATATTTTATCTGTTTTTATTTTTATTTTAAATAAAATGTAAAATAATTAATAATTTTTATTTCTATTCTTTTCTATTTGATTTTATGATTATTTTCTTCTCTTATTGTGTAAAGCACTTTGGATTACCATTGTGTATGAAATTCGCTAAACTTGCCTTGCCTTGCCTGGGTGATGATGATAGTGACAGTGACTGTGGACTTGAAGCTGACGACGATGACGATGATGGCTATGATGGTGACGATGATGATGATGATGATGATGATGATGATGATACAGACAATGGTGACAATGACTGTGGAGATCACAGTGACAACGATAATGATGACTATGATGATGGTGATGATGATGATGTTGATGACTATGATGATGGTGGTGATGATGATGATGAAGATCATTATTTGTAGTGTTTATTGTATCTAATCATTCAAATAATTGAATCATCAAGTGATTATTTATTTGTGTAAGAACTATTCATTGGTGTATTACTCTTCTGTAAGGATCGTAATCTGGTTAGAGATGTGGTGGATCTGAAGTCCATGCTGGAGATGCTGAGTGCTGCACAAACACAGATACACACAGTACAAAAGCCTGCTGTGTTTACACTACACATCCAGCATTTTGTCTTCCTGCATGCAATAAACTTACTCTTATTATCCTGGCTCTGGGTCTCCTGGTTCCTCAGTCACCTCAGTTCTGGTGTCACTGCAGTGTGCTAATGGTACGACAGAAAGAAGTACAACAGCCTGGATGGAGGAGGGTTCAGGCCAGTCCATTGCAGGGCACCACACACACACTTGGGGCAGGTTGGCTTGGCTGTGCTGTAGTTTGACCTCTTGGCATTAACAAGAACAGAAAAGAAAGCATGCTGAGATTACCCACCCGCCTCGTTCCCTCACACTCCTCTCCACGTGTTAAAATAAATAGATGGTTTTGTGAGGAAACAGTAAACCCTAGACACCAGAACATGTGAACCTCCACACAGACAGGAACCTGAGCTGAAGACCAAAGCAGAAACCCTGGGGCTGTGAAGAGACACACACACTTCATTCTGATTGAGTAATCTACAGAGTTAATTAAACTGATGCAAGCAAAACACCTAACCCATGGGGAAAACTCAACCTATGTATCAGACACATTTCTGATTCAGGAGTCTGAGGGTAACTCTGCTTTATACTGTATCGCTGCTAAAGGGAAAGGAAATGTAAATGAGGCTTCATGTTTAGTATTGCTGGGATCTGAAACCTTGATGCAGTAAATCAACCACGAGGATCATCATGTTGTCACAACATCTCTTTCTGTCACTTTCAGCTCAGGACATTTCTCAGGCACAAAGCGACAATTTTGTAAAGCTGTGTCGGGTTTACAGGTCGGAGGAAATGGATGTTACGGTTTGAGGTCACACGACACATTCAGACTGAACACATAAAACGAGAAGGGAAGATTGACATTTCCAATGAAGATCTTCTGGCCAAACACGTTACAGCAGAATCTACTATATCAGTCCAATTGTCTTTAAAGAACTTTATTTCACCATGAAGTGAGATGGAATTATACACCGTGGAAATGTTTCATCTGAGCTCTGAGAAGGTTGGCCTCCTCAAAGCTCCAATGGTCCCAGCTGTCCAGGGTTCCCGAGCTCAGCGTACTCTTTCTGTGGAGTTTCATATTCTCCTTATTGATATTGATATGAAGTTGGAACATTTGTTGTAAAATCTAATAACTGCAACGTTCAAAGCATATCTGCACAGAAACTGTGAAAGACTTCAGTTCTGTAAGACGTGAGCACTAAATCAGCCTCAACTCATGCTGGGTTCAATCATTAATGGCTCCGGGTTACTGATCACTGGATCAAGGGTTTAAACCCGAGTACTACCAGGCTGCCACTCTTGAGTCCTTCAGCAAGGCTCTTAACTTCCTCTGCTCCAGGAGGCTCCATATCCTGGCTGACCCTGCGCTCCGACACGCCATAACAAGGTGTTTGACAGTTTTGTTCAAGATCATGAACACTCCTTAGTGCATGTAGTTCATGACATTTTTCACAAATTGTTAATGAACCAGCTCAATGATCCAGCTCTGTACTCCCAGGTCCTCACATCCTCTTACACACACTGTAGATTAACCCCACTAAACTGCCTCTACATGATATGTGTCAGGTTCTCTGGTGCTCCATCTGGGGTGTACAGTATCCTTGCGATTTTTTTCTCTCTTTTTTTCTTTTTTCAAATCTATATCCAGAATTTCAGAGGCTCTCCAATCTGTGAAAGAGTGCGTAAAAAGATCATCGACTGTACAGTGTGTATCATCATCAAAAGATTCAGAGAAACCGGTGAAATCTCGGTGTGTGAGGGATAAGGACGAAGACTTCGGGCCCTCACATGACCCTGCATCACTCATCTGCATGACTGTGTCATTGACATTAATAAATGGGCCCGGAAAGGCACGATGAACGCTGGAGGGTATATAAAGGCTTTAGACGATGTCTATTTTAGGAAAGACTGCAGGACAATGCAAAACCACATACTGCAGCTCTAAGCTTATCCCTCATGACCTCAATGCCAGACGTCTTCAAACTGTTTTGAAAAGAAGAGGAGATGCTACACCGTGGTAAATACGCCACCATCCCAACTGTTCTTTAGACCTGTAGCTGGAATAAAATTTGAAATGAGCTCATTTTGTGCATAGAAGTATAAAATATCTCAGTTTAAACATTTATGTTCTCTATGTTTTATTGTGAATACGGTATCGGCTCATGTCATTTGAAAGTCTTTTAGTTTTAACTGTATTAAAATTCCCGACCAACTTTTCCCAGAATTTGGTTTGTAGACAGATACTTTATTGATCTGGACGGAAAAAAAAAAAAAAAATCTACACCTCCTTCCTATCCAAGCGGTGGTATTTACACAATAAATACCACCACTGCAAGTGGTAGAGGAATTTAATTTAATGCAATCACCAAACATCCCCGCCATGCCGATGCCACCAGCCCCACTCTAATCAAACGACAATTAGCGCAGCTTAAACTCAAGACATTCACAGCAACAGACTGTCACCTGAACGCAAACGGGAATGGAAAGGTGAACGCCAGCCAAAAAAGAACCGAGCATCAACAGGACACCACCGTACCCATCAAAATGAGGACTGGCCGCTTACACCTCATTGGTCTGCCAACCACACCCCAAGCAGGGCCAAATAAAGCGGATAGAATATCTACCCATCCACATATTGCAGAGCACAAACATACACACACACACACACACACACACACACAATTACACACTATGGGCATTTTGGAAGCACCGAACGGCCTACAGTGTATGTCTTCGGACTGTGGGCGGAAACAGGAGTGCTTGAATTAAACACACAAGCACTGGGAGAACAGTGTTCATCACTAAGATGCCTGAATTGCATTCATATTCATCTAAAGCAGGAATCCTCACTCATCCATCAGCGTACACAAAGACTCCTTTGCAGATCAATCATAGTGTAGCATCCATTGCTCATTCTTCTCATTCTCTGAATATGTACAGTAAGTCTGTTCTCCGGTTTTGTTCTCCACAATCCTCCTTGGATCCTAAGATCAATCACTACATTAGCACCTCACAGCCCTTCATCCGACCGTGGCACTGATTGATCGAGTGTGCCGTGTCTCATTTCGGCCCAGTGGTATCCTGCATCCGGCACCGCGCATGAGCGCGTCAGGATAATTACAGCTCCCTGATCACCATCCTCTCTGATCAATCATAAAACACCCAGTGTAGTGTATTAAAGTTTATTAAAGCACTTCCTCTGTTGATCTGAGGACTCTAATGCATGGTTAGCTAGATAAAAGCGAAGGTCTGAATAGTTAAGGGGATTGAATATGAGCATTTTGGGGGGGAGAATGTTCATTCTATTCATACCATAACACCATGAATTCTCAAATCAACCTTTCTGATGTAACAGGTTACATGAATGCACCTGTTCAGATGTGATAATGTTTCCGTATCAGCCACTTGTGTACAGAATCTGGTTTGAACCAACTCATCTCGTTGATGTTTTACATCATCAGATGGAACTATTATAAACACACAAAGTGTGTGACTTGGGAATCAGAACTAGAAGTGGAAGTCATGATGACAGTGTGCAGAGCATTAATGTTTAAGATTAGTGATGAGTGAGTATGGCCGGAGAGTAGGCACACTGTAGCTGTATGGGGTCAAGGGTCAGGGTCAGGGTCAGGATGGGAGTAGCCTCCTATTACAATCCTAATGCAAGCACAAATTGCTGTTCATTATTTGTCTTTGAATTTATCTGAGATGTTTAAACGTCACACTCCTGCTACGTTCTGAACATAATGACTCACTGATTGCAAATCTAATTCGTTTTCACAACTTAGGAAACACATTTGTCTAATCGGATGTACACAGTTGTTTGGGTGGATGAATTTGAGCTCGAGTCTGTGGTGTGCAGCTCCGTCTCCTCACAGCTTCAGGGTTCATTCTGAGCTCGGGTTAGCGTCTGTATGGACTTTTACAGCTGATCTATCTTACATCATATACTGTAGACTACAGGTAGCCCAGATTTAAAACCAACACTTTACCAATGTTCCAAAGGACAAGCCAAGCCAAGCCAAGCCAAGCCAAGCCAAGCCAAGATAAGATAAGATAAGATAAGATAAGATAAGATAAGATAAGATAAGATAAGATAAGATAAGATAAGATAAGATAAGATAAGATAAGATATGCCTTTATTTGTCCCACAATGGAGAAATTTCTATTACTGTTACAGCCGCAAAGAAAAACATGAAGCAGGGACAGTACAGTGTACGAATACAAAATAAAATAAAAAAAAACAATACAGTAGTTACACTTTCTCATTAAATTGCATTAAGTAATATGTTGTTGCACAGACGCTATTGCACAAAAATTTAAGATATTGTAACTATATTGTAAAATTTAAGAAATTGCTTTAGTATTATGGTGACTGGTTCACTGGGAGAAGCTCTTTATCGTACAGTCTAATAGCAGCAGGGAGAAAAGACTTTCAATGTCGCTCCTTCATACACTCAGGATGTAACGGTCTGTCACTGAAGGAGCTGCTCGGAGACAGGGGGTGAGAGTTGTTGTCCAGCAATGATGATGAACTTAGCTACCATCCCTCTTTCTCCCACCTCCTGTACAGTGTCCAGGGGAATCCCCAGAACTGAGCACACCTTCTTTATCAACCTGACCAGTCACTTCCTGTCTGCAGTAGAGATGCTATCTCACCAGCAAATCACTCCATAGAAGATGACTGAGGCCACCACAGAGTCAAAAAAGGTCTTCATTAGTGCTCCCTGCACTCCAAAAGGTCTTAGTCTCCTCAGTGGAAAGAGTCTGTCCAGTCTAGTTTGCTGTTCAGATGAACACCCAGGTATTTATAAAAGTCCACTCTCTCAATATTCTTTCCCTGAATGTTCTCCGGTGATAGACAAGTATGTTTGTGTCTGTGGAAGGCCATCACTAGTTCTTTGGTCTTCCCCACTTTTATCTGAAGGTAGCTCTGTTGGCAACAGTCCACAACGTTCTGGATCAGGTCTCTGTACTCCCTGTTATTTTCCTCTCTGATAAGGCTGATAATAAAATATATTTATTAATTTGTAAAGAATGTATAAGAACTGTTTAAGAACCCTCCACAACATCTCCTGTAGGTTTTCTGAAGAGCGATTTTGAAGCTCAGTTGTGGAAGTTCTGGTCGTCTCCATTTTGGCAGAAGCTGACTCCTCCTAAACCCAGGTTAATCCAAAAATGAGCAAATGGCTCGCTGGCTGTTTGTTAGCACACGCCTACTTACCCCAATCTAACGAACTTAGCTTGAGCTTAGCTAAAATGCATTTGATTGAACGCAATCATCTACCGTATACCGTACACTCCACCCCGTGTCACCTCCCACATTTCTTGTACTGAGTTAAACTGCAACGATTCCAATTAGTTGGTTAGCTAAAGTGATGCGTAGCAGAAAGCTAGAAATGTGATACCTGTGATGCAGCTGTCACTCAAATCAACCACGTTCCTAATTATGCATAATTTTATGGCTTAATATGTGCTGCGTAAGAAACACCCTCTGTAGAGCGCACATGAATGAGAAATCTGGCTATGGAGACCAAAACCATTTTTTTGTGCCAGGCTGTAAACATGTTTATTTTGTTTAAGGGGCCATTTTAACATGGAGCTCTATGTGGTTTGACTCACTTTTGAAGCCTAGTGGTCTTTTTAGGAACTGCACTTTTTGGCACTGGATTCATTTTTTTTTAGAACTGAATGTTGCTCAGTGGTAATTCGTCCACGTATGACAAATTATCAACCAGCCATGAATAGATGACAAACAGATACCTAATAAAGAATAAAATACAAAAATGTCAACCTGTCATGTCTCAGCTAGTCAGCTAATTAGGTTTCTTAGTTAGCTAGTTAGTTTTATTCATTTATGCTGCTGATTTATGTTGTATGTAGCACCTTGGTCCTGGAGGATTGTTATTTTATGTCACTAAACTGTATATAGTTGAAATGACAATAAAAGCCGACTCGACTTGACTTCAGACAGCATCAGAGGAGGAGGAGACATATCTCAATCAAAGACACAGGTTTGTCTGGAGGAGTGAACGCTATGGCTAAGTTGTGGTTTCTTTTTAAGAGTAGCAGAAGAGCACTCGGTCAGAATGTCCTTCACACCGTGGACACATTGTATATACAGAGGAGTGCATCAAATTAACACAAAAACGGACTTTATTTTATTAACATTCTAAATCAACAATGTGATAAACTCTCTGACATCCTGCACACACATTACGATTCAACCACCTCGATTTAGAGTCTCGTGGCCTCAATACATTGTGCTTGAGTAAGCGTCAGACCTTGATAATAAATAATAAAAGTGTCAAATAAAACTGGCTTAAGCACTATTGTCTGTGCTGCTGAATAGCAAGTGTGTGTTTAATTAAAGCAGTCGTTAACTCAAATTTAACGTTGCATTTGTCACATACACAACCATACGAGGTATGAAATGCAGTGAAATGCTTACACGACTGTCTGTCACCCAAAAAGAAAAGAATACAAGAGAGGCAAAAATAGAAAACAGTATAGAAGTCCAGTATCAGCTCCTTTGTCTTTCTGACATTAAGGAGGAGGTTGTTCCTCTGGCACCAGTTCTCCAGATTTATAATCTCTTCCAGGTAGGCGGTCTCATTGTTGTCAGAGATCAGACCAAGCACAATGGTGTTGTCAGCCAAACTTGATGATGATGGTGGATTTGGTAGTGTCCATGCAGCCATAGGAGGCTTACAACACAAACCTGGGGGGCTCCGGTGCTGAGGGTGAGGGTGTCTAAGACATGTTTGCTCCCAGAGGTCTGCCAGTCAGGAAATTAGAGAGAGACACAGAGACACAGAGACGGTCCCAGGTGCTCTAGTTTGGTGTTGAGTGTTGAGGAAATTATAGTGTTCAACACTGAGCTGTAGTCGACAAAGAGCATTTCAACATAATTCCCCTTTCTAGTGTCCAGATGAGTGAGTGATGTATGAAAGAGTGAAGAAGGTGAGAACTGGCATCATCAGTTAAGCGGTTTGGACGTTAAGCAAACTGTAATGGATCCAGTCTGTCTGGTAGAGAAGAGATGATGACGTCTCTGACCAGCTGCTCAAAGCATTTACTCACTCCTGAGGTCTTTTCACCTTCAGCTTGGGTAGGTGAGGTGCTGATGAAAGTTTTGCGCTGCGCATTTGAGGTTGACACTGTCTATGTCTGCTTGAGGTGGAATATAAATGTCGTTGATTATGACCGATGTAAACTCCAGAGGAAGGTAAAAGGGTTAGGCTGTTGTTCCAGATTGGGTGTGCAGGAGCGTGTGAGAGAGACACAGTGCTTATGCAGTTGCACCAGCTATTGTTAACCATTTAATACACACCGCCTCCCCTTGACTTCCTTGATTCCAGTGTTCTGTCCATGCTGTGAACCGAGAAGATCTCGACTGGTTGGATGGCGTGGTCCTGCACCGCTGGGTTCAGCCATGTCTCAATACAACAGGGGAGATTGCAGTCCCGAACGTCTCTCTGGAACTTTAGCCCGGCCCCGAGGTCATCAAGCTTGTTTTCCAGTGACTGGACATTGGCGAGCAGGATGCTTGGCGTGCAGTGTGCACGGGCTCTCAGCCAGTTCCCTCTGGGCCACCACTTCGGGTCGTGTCCTTTGCTCTCCCTCAGGATCTCACTCAGCCAGCTTGGATCCGGGATTAAAAACATCAAATTGTGAGCACATTGTAAACCAATAGAAATAAGAGTACCTAATGTACTCAGTGGTGAATGATTTACTGGTTTAAAGGTACTGAAAGTTCTTTAATGATGGATTGATGAGATCATTACGCTAACAATTCATGTAGGAACACATGGCTGATATATCAGAGACACCTGTTAGAGGTATTCATAACTTTTTATAACACTTACAAACTCTCTACTGTAGATGTGTCAGTGTATTTCTTATTATATTAGTTTGTTATTTTTCATTTTTAAATGATTATGTTTTACGTGACTTATTTTACTCAGAAAATAACCAAAACACGGGTAAGCAGTAATCGTAGTCAAGAAAACAGGCAAGGGTTGGTCGATCGGCAAAACTCACAAACTCGGGTACGCAAGGAATCAGAAATTATCAAATGGATCAAGGTCATACACAAGAAGGCTATCACAAGAATCAAGGCTTGGTAACGTCCGGATTACTCACAAGAGCGTATACTTCGCTCAGAGTCTCCCTGTTGCCGAGTCCTATATAAGCACCTGGTTAAATGGGTGCAGGTGTTGTAGAACTCAGGTGACCTGGAGCGAGACTGTTGGGAATTGTAGTTTGTTTCCGCCAGGATTGTAGGCCGATATGGTTTCGTTTGATCTGCTGCTTTAACTGGCCTGACAGATTGAAACAAAGAACACACTGTCACGTGCAACCGAGGGATGAACACAGCAGCCTTAGCAGTTAGCCCGTGTTGCGTGGACGGTAAACCCAAACGTGGAAGTAGCGCGAGTAGGCAGGATAACCACGCGTTTACCCTTAGAACTCTCTTACAAAAAGAGCAAGGATCTACACAAATAAACCCGTGTTCTAGCAACACACACTCAATCAAGGAAGCAACCTGAATAGATGAGTACTCACGAAATCGTCGGTGAAGCAATAGCGAAGGCATAGATGAACTCAATGACTGAGCGATGTGAAGCGCCATCTTGTTTCCTTTTATGCTTTATGAAAGCGCGACCGGCACGAGGACCCTGAAGTAAGACGCACTGCATGTCATTTACACAGCACACTGTATCTGCTTGTGTGTGTGTGTGTGTGTGATTTTAACATTGGATAAAGAAACAGAATAAAAGAAACTGAAAATGTGTGAAAGAAGAGCAGGTGAAAATTGTACACATGGAGTCTGGAAGCATCTGTCTATAAGCCGTACTTTTCAACTAGACTGTTTTATTTTTTATTACTTGATTTATTAATCAAATCAAAGTTTAATGCTATGTCAGAATCCACAGCCTCCTGTTTGGATTATTGATGTCCGTCCTCCTGGCAGGTTGTTTTTTTACTGTTTACAGCAACACGGTTGGCTAAACCAAGGTAAATGTCAAAGGTCACAGTCCTCTTACACTTACCATTGACTATTGCATGCCTGTGTGTGAGCAGAAAACTCAAGAAGACCAGCGGGTTAATTAGACCTGCGAAAGACTCGGACTCCATCCACATGGGTATAAGATATGCCTTTTTCATTTTTTTTAAAAGATCCTCTCCATGTTCAAAAATCTGGAGACCATGAAAAAGTTTTTACTTTTACTCTTACACATACTAGAGTCATTAAATTAAAGTAGAATATTGGAAGTTTTTTTTTTTTTTTTTCCATTTAACTCCTGAAAATCCAAATTTTGGGACCTCAAAATATTCAAATATTTCCTGAAATGAAAAACGATTTATATGCAGAAATATCCAACTTGTGAAGAATTCCGTCTATTTATGCACTCAAAATTTGGGCGGGGCTCATTTAGCACGAACCCTCTTAAAAGCTCTTAATAGGGGAGTTGACTTTGGAGCTTATAAACACAGTGGACCAACACCGGCAGATGACCTGGCTCCTCAAACCACCACTGACTGTGGAAACGTCACACTGGAATTAAAATAACTTGGATTCTGTGCCTCTCCTCTCTTCCTCCAGACTCTGGAAGCTTGATTTCCACATGGAATGCAAAATTACTTTCATCTGAAAAGAGCATTTTGGAGCACTGAGCAACACTCCAGTCCTTTTCCTCCATATCCCAGTTAAGATGCTTCTAATTATGTCTCTATTTCAGGAGTGATTTGATACCAGGAATGCAAAGTTGTAGTCCATTTCCTGAAGATGCACTGGCTCCAGGTTCATTCCACTTCCTGGTGAAGCTCTCCCAATGTCTTCAATCGGCTTATGCAGCTTTTCCAACCACACTTTTCCCTTCCAGTAAACTTTTCATGAATATGTATAAATGCAGCACCTTCTTCTCATCTTCTGGACTTCTTCAGTCAGCATTCTTCCCCATGTGTGTCGAACTTGACTGAGCAATACACAGTACAGTATTTATATTGTATGAAGAGTAATTTACTCAAACTTGGGATAAAATGGGAGGGTTGCATCAGGAAGGGCATCTGGCGCGAAGGCTGTGCCAAGCCTGTACTGTATGTGTGGACCAGATGGACCAACAAGATGTAGTTATTTGAATATTTTATTTTTAAACTGTTCCCACAATAGTGTATTTCGAATGAAAAAATTTATTTCTTAACATTAAAGAAGCGTATATAATTGTATATAATATTTTATATAATATAAGATAATATAATTACTACTTTACTGTTTTTAGGTTAAAAGCGAAGATGGATTTTTTTAATAATAACTTTTTAGAATCCTAATCAATTGCTATTAAAAGGTGAATTTAAAAAATAGCATTTTTAAACAATTATATAACATTTACAAAAACAAAACAAAAAACTTGGTTATTAGACAAAACATTTTTAAGAAAATAAATCTAATTTAAATACATCTTTTAATGTCTGAGGGTGTTGTAATCCTGTAATGCTATAAAATGTGTGTCAATTGTATAAAAATGTTACAACTGGGAGGTTGTTCCAAAACAGGGTTTGATGACCCACATCTCAGTGTTCAACAATATATGCAAAGTGTTTAGAAATAAAAACTTAAAAAAAAAAAAAAAAATTTTAACTTTATTTTAAAGTTAAAACATGTTTTCTCCCAGTTCTCAAGAATGACTGATATGTAAACCACCATGGGCGAAAGTTCTTGAAGGACAAACATTGTGCTTTATTTAATAATACATAATAAAATAAAAAAATACTTATTTAACATAATGCTTTATTCCATCATTTTATATTGAAAAAGTCACAGGTCCGTGTCACAGATGTATATTAAAAAAAAAAATCTCCATGTGCATCTGTTGCTTTATTGCTCACTTTTGTGAATGCAGCAGAACAAACAGTTTCAGTTTAATAGTATTGTACTGCAATAATATATTCCCCAGTCTGGTAATCAATCCCCAGAGAGAGAGAGATGAATTATCAGATTAATTTCATTTGAGAATCTGTATTGTTGTTATTCATTTTGTTCCATTTTCAAAACTCTCTTCATCAACTCTGTAGTGTGTAAAGTGTTAGCGAGCCTTTACCATGCAATCAAGTGCTTGAACCATTATACAGGAATATTTAATCATCACTCTGTGCTCACATTCATTTAAATTATTACTCTGAGTGGATGAATCATTGATGAAAGTTAATACAAAAGATGTCCAGGTGTTTTAATTGCATCAGTAACATGAGACCTAATTGTCCTGACGTCACCCTAGAAGCTGGGGGCAATAACCCTGAGCCGCTCGGTTCAAGTGAAATGAGCGAAACGCTGAGGGGGCAGTTAACAGCCTGATGGGGCGCGTCATCAGGTCAGGCCACATGCATCAAAATCCTCAAATCTGTGGGCTGACTTCATGAAGAGATGACAGGAAGTGATGTACAGGGATGTCGCGCTAAACTGCCCGCCGCTGCATGGGCATGAGCCTCAGACCTCAGGGGCAATTAGCTGGAAATATTCACCTGTTCGTAAAAGGAGAAGCTTTTTAAGGAGAAATTATTTGGTTATAGTGAGTTGAACCTTTAATAATAACTGCAGTATAATGTTTTCTGAGTGTCCGTAATGAAACACTGGAATGTGTCTGGTAGGGGAAGGTCAAGGAGACGTGCCGAGGTGGATGTATTAAATATAGTCAAAGTGTTTTGAAGCTGTGTGGAAATGACCTTCAGATTCCACCACTTAGGAATACTGACTAGAGGAAAGTGACCTTGATGATAAAACATGATAAAGTTGATTTAAAAAATGCAGCATTCTGGGGGGTTTTTCTTCCTCGGTTTCTATATGTTAATTCATTTATTTATGGCTTATTTTAAAAAAGAAATTGTTTTGTTTATCAGTTTAGAATTTCACGCAATATTTTCCTTAGAGTAGATCTCATTTTACACCAAAACAATGACGCGTCCCTGAAGAAATGTTTAGTAAAAATGTTCTGCAGGGAACAAAATCTATAGAAGTCCAGTTCTGTTTAAAGGGTCACGAGGGTTAAAGATCGATGCCAGATGCCCTTTCCGCTGCAGTCCTCCACATTTATCTGGGCTTTATCGGGTGAATTGACAACAAAGGGTCAATTCCGTTCCATGGCTGGAGTCAAACCTGGGCCGTGGTGGTGAAAGTACAGAATGCTAAGCACAAGTCCATCAGGCCACACAGCACCTACAGTACAGAACATTCCCAATCCACAGAAATGAATAAGGATGGACTTTTGCTGGTGATGAAGAACTTTGTCTCAATAATCTCCATCTCATTCATTTTGAAATAATCAGTCAGGGTGAACTTCTGGACCATTGTCAACAAAATCACATAATACTGTAATGACAAGCGACATGTAAACAACGCAGCTTTAATGGAACAGACCAGGTGTGAAAGAACGAAGGAATGACTTCATGCCGGTTCAGTTAAACGTCCATCAGCATTATGAGCAAGAACACAGATATTTTACAGCAGTGCAGAAATCACTCACTCACTCACTCAGTCGTCATCTATACCGCTTAATCCTGTATTCAGGGTCACGGGGGGCGGAGCCTATCCCAGGAGACTTAGGGCACATGGCAGGGTACACCCTGGACAGGGTGCCAATCCATCGCAGGGCACAGACACACACACACACACACACACACACACACTCACTCATTCACACACTACGGGCAATTTGGGAACGCCAATTAGCCTAACCGACATGTCTTTGGACTGTGGGAGGAAACCGGAGAACCCGGAGGAAACCCACAAAGCAGGGGGAGAACATGCAAACTCCATGCACACAGAGACGGGAATCGAGCCTGGCCGGGGATCGAACCCGGACCCTGGCGGTGCAAGGCGACAGTGCTAACCACTACACCACCGTGCAGAAATTAGTAATATTTAAAAAAATCATACTGTAGCAGACGTTCTGTAGCGTTCTACTGCAAGTCTATAGAGTTCTTCAGAAGTTCTCTTTTAGAGCCTACCTCAATTACAAGGATCTTACTGAGATCATCTGAAACGCTTATGTTCGTAGCACACACTTCACATTAGTTTAGGTTAAATAGAGGGTTGTCTGTTGCAGGTAGCGATACTCTAATTGTCTACATGCGTGCAGTAATCAGAAACTGGAGGACGTGTGCATGTATACACAGTGCTGACGATGCTTAGAGAGGCCAAAAACCACAGTGCAGCAACTGCTAAATATATGTAAATCTAGGAGTTTTATTGTTTCAGGAAGACTCCACCCACATGACCACAAAGCTTCACAAAAAAGACTTTCCTGAAACCAAGTTGCAAAACTTTCTTAAGCAACACTGGAGTTCTAAAGGATCTTCTCAGCCACGCACACCAGTGTTGCTTGAAGCACCTTTGATGCTTTGAGGCTTGTTTTTGAGGCTTTTGGTGACATTAGATTAGATTTAAAGTAGTGTAAAAAGCCAATGCAATGCAGTTAGTATCTAACCTGAAGTGCATAACGGTACAATAAATAAGAAGTGTGATAAATGAGGGCATGGGTCCATACGTACAGGGTTGAGAGTGATTAATGTACAGACGTTGCAGTTGGGTAATAAGGACATGGTATATATGGTAATATCAGCGATAACTGCGCAGGCATTGTGCAGTGGATAAAACATGTCAAGAAGATACATGCTCAACACAATAAACATATGTATATACTGTACATGGGTTTCTGGGTGAAACAGTATATATAGCATACAGAATAAATATGGGTTTAATATACTGTAGTGCAATGATAAACATAAATTATGGATTGTGCAAAGATGCATAGAGTATGAAGCAGTGAAATATACAATCTGATCATTTTGATTTATACACATTTTCTCGCAGATTTCATTCTTATATTTCTTATCCTGTAAAGCCTATGATCGGCTGTTCAGACTGGTCACAGTCACAGCAAAACAGTAACATTTCTGTCTGTTTGTGTGGGTTCTGAGGTGCCTGTAGGGCCTACCCAATGGGAGAAGACTGAATGGTCCATGGTTGGGGTGATGGGTATCTTTGGTAATGCCTCTCTTGTGAGTGATTTCCAGTTCATTTGAATCTACAATGACCTCCTTCGTCTTTTTGGTGTTGAGTTCTACTTGTAGGTTATTTTTCTATATATTATGCTACTAGGTACTGAATCTTCTACCTGTAAGCCTCAGAACTCCTCATTACCTCTGATCAGGTCTACCACTGTGGTGTCATGTGTGAACTTTATCATGCTTTTTGAGGCAGTGCTAGGTGCGCAGTCATTGGTAAAAACGTAGAATAACACAGGGGATAAAACGCATCCCTGGGGAACTCCACTGCTGAGGGTGAGACTGAAGGGCGTTGTTTAGTTGAACACACTGCTGTCTGTTCATAAGGAAGTCCCAGGTTTACATTTATTTTCTCATGTTTTCTAAAATGATAAATGTTAAATTCAGTGTACTTTGTGCTAAACTATCACTGTCAAACAGGTCATTAGACGGTGCTTATAGCTAGAGAGGAACCCAAAACCCCATCGAGGGCCGGTGCTGAACACAAGCTAAAGTTTTGTGCCTCTTTCCTCTGACTACAGTACATGTGGGTTAATATTCTTTCAAATGAGATGTAAATACCCTTGAGTAAGGCATAAGAGTGTGAATCTATATCTATATACAGGACATATTGTTTTGTTTTGGGGCACTGCATTTTTGTATGTTTATGCAGTTGTCAAATGCAATCTTATGCAAAAGTTTAGGCACCCCTTGATAAATAACAGATTTTGATGATTTTTTAACCGAAAAGATGTTGTTGGCACTGTGCAAAAGTTTGTGCACCCTACATAATCAGTACTTAGTAACGCCTCCTCTGGCAGATATCACAGCTTGCAAACGCTTTTTATAGCCGCTAAAAGTCTTTCAGTTCTTGCACAAAAGGCTTCTAGTTCTGTAATATTCTTTGGTGGTCTTGCATGCACAGCTCTTTTAAGATCTACCCACAAATTTTCGATGATGTTTAAATCACGGGACTGTGATGGCCGTTCAAAAACCCTCAGCTTGCGTTTCTTGAGGTTTTTTTGAGGATCGTTGTCCTGTTGTAGAAGTCGTCCTCTTTTCAGCTTCAGCTTTTTTACAGATGGTGTGATGTTTGCTTCCAGAATTTGCTGGTATTTAGTGGAATCCTTTCTTCCCTCCACCTGTGAAATGTTGTATGTGCCACTGGCTGCAACACAAACCCAAAGCATGGTAGATCCGCCCCCATGCTTAATAGTTGGCGAGGTGATCTTTTCGTGAAATGCTGCTCCTTTATTTCTCCAAACATGCCTTTGCTGATTCTGGCCAAAGAGTTCGATTTTAACTTCATCAGTCCACAGCACTCGTTTCCAAAACGCATCCGGCTTCTGTAGATGTTCTGTTGCACTTCTGACATTGGATTTTATGATGGAGACGCAGGTAAGGTTTTCTTCTGCTGACTCTTCCATGAAGGTCTTGTGGAACGCTGCACCACCACTCCTGAGTCTGCTGAATCTTCTTCCAGGTTTTTTACAGTCAAATGGGGGTTTTGATTTGTCTTTCTGACCAGCATACGATCAGTTCTCTCCCAGAGTTTTCTTGGTCTTCCAGATCTCATCTTGACCTCCACAGAACTGCCGTCTCTTAATGACATTTCTCACTGTGGAAACTGCAAGCTGACTACGCTTTTCTGTCTTCTTGTAGCTTCTCCTGCATTGTGGGCATCAATAACTTTAATTTTCAGAGTCTTACACAGCTGCTTAGAGGAACCCATGGTTGTTGAGTGTCTGCAAGTGTGTGCACAAGGTTTGAAGAGTCAAAGTATTTGTAAAGCTTTGAAATTGGCATTTGGCATTGCCATGCATCAGATCTAACGAGCTGATTAAGGTCTGAAACCTTGTAAAAAGAATCTGAGACTCTGGAACTCTTACGGTGCCCAAACCTTTGCACAGTGCCATAATAATGTTTTTATTTTTGTTCAATTCATGGCATAAGAAGTAATTATGCATCAATGTTTGCTGGAAATATTTTGCTTTTTTTTTTCCATTTTCAAGAGAGATTGTGTTAACTTCTTTTCAATTTAAAGAAATCACCAAAATCTGTTATTTATCAAGGGGTGCCTTCATTTTTGCATAAGACTGTATATGTACTAAGGTAGTTGGCATGTGAAACAGATCATTTGACATTTTTGATTAGTTATTGACTTTTCAGTAAATTTTTAGGTCGAGAAAAATGTGTGTGCTGTAATACTGGAGCTGTTGTTGGACTGAACCAATCAGCCAACGTTGGGCCAATGGACAAAATGACATTGGGTCAACCATTGATGCCAATATTGGCCCAACCTACTGTATGTACTACCATCGGTCCTTCAGCTGTGTCCTATCTGGGATCTTATCCAAACTCTTCTCTTTCCCTCCCCCTACCTCTCTCTGTCAAGCTACACATGTATTAACTTAAAGACTTTCAGTAAGAACTTCCATCCTCCTAACACACGATATGATGTGTTTCCTGTTGATTCAGGTTCTTCTCAAAGTTTATTTCTGTTTTCGTCTCAGGGAGTTTTTACTTGCCACCGCTGTTTTTTCGATTCATACATATTTTTCATATTTCATACAAATTTCCTTCATTTTCTTTGATTCTGTAAAGCTGCTTTGCGAGAATTGTTAAAAGCACTATATTCAAAATGAGAATATAAGCTTGTTGGGCAGTGAGTCAGATCTGGTTGGATTCCCCTCATTGGATTGGCTCTATCAACACTGTAGGCCTTCTGGTCTCAGTGTTTTGAGCAGAAAGCAGACCTCCCAGTTCATCCCGGGCTAATTATTTATGAACATTATGAAGTTTCTATAGGAAGTGATTTCTGAGCTGGTGTTGCAGAATGGTGTTCAGAATGGTGCAATTTCCCTTATCGACATTCCCTGCACATCGAACAGGAAGCACCTTGTGAAGTACACTTCAGAATGGAATGCAGTTTGTGTAGTTACCTGATCCACACACCTGTTAACGTGATCTAGAAATTCACTCCAGAATGTATACGAGAACTGCTGCCGGAGAGTGGCACCAACACTATTCAGCCAGATTTAAACAGTCCTGATTGTAGGTTTCACACGTTTGATGACTGGAGTGTACTTGGGCAGCAGAAACAATGAGAAATGTTCAGATTGTCCAAGGCTGGGGAAGGGGTGTGACTGTGTAAATTATGCAGGTTGTTAATAGCAGCACTGAGTTCCTTTGTGGCTGTCTTGGTATCCAGAGGACATACACTGCTTATCACAACAATGCATGTAAACTCACGTGGTAAATAAAGGGCCTGCACTTAATAATCAGGCATGCAAGATCATCGGAGCATTGAGAAGAAACAGTGACGGAGACAGTATACCATGATGCGTTTAGATAAATGCATAAGTCAGTACCTCTGTTTATACCTAAGCATGTTGCTTCTCTATCAGCCCTGAAAATGGTGCATCCCTCAACAACCAGCTAGTTGTTTGGGAGTCAAGAAAAAAGACCCTGAGCTCATCCAGGTTGATGTGGGTTTAGCCTTAGCTTAGCCAGAAGTCCTCTGCATTTTCCTTGTCTCTGTTTGCGGTTTCTGTGCTAGACTCTTCCAGTCGGGATAAAGGGCTCGCCATTACATTCAAAGTCGAAAATGTAGTCCAAAATTGATATCCAAAAGTGGTTGTCATATGCTATTTTCAAACAACTGAATCACGTGAAAATATGTGCGTAAATAAGCACGATATCAACAATTTGCACTGCCACCTTGGTCTTAAAGTCCATTTGTTACAGGAACATGTTAGGCAAAAAAAAAATCTGGTTTCCTCTACCAGACACTGAAACTGGGGTGTGGTTGGTTCTTCCAATAAGACTTGACCGAAGCACAGAATCTACAAGAAAACAACATACAAAGTTGCAGTGACAAAATGTCATGGTTTTACAGCAGGACCTCTGCGTCTTCAAACTCCAGAATCTCCAGGAATATCAGCGAGTTGGAAATGAGTTCGAAAACATCATCATTTATTATCAACAGATTGTGATTGGTTTGGACTGACACTTTTTAAATTCCCACTGGTACTATGTAGCCAAAAGGTGAGGAGAATAAACCATGGAGGTGGTGGACAGTCCTGGGAAACAGAAGTTTTACTTTATTTATTTATTTATTTGTCCAATTATCTCCCTTTAGAATACAGGCTCTGTTGACATTCCAGGGTTAAATCCCAAATAATGTTAAAATTACATTAACTCCTTCTTCTTCTTCTTCTTCCTCTATTGGCTGCTTCTGGGGTTGCAACAGCAGACCATTTGTCTCCATCTAACTCTGACTACCACATTGTCCTGTGTCACTCCAACCTTCTGCATGTCCTCCCTCACCACCTCTATAAACCTCATCTTGGACCTTCCTCTTATCCTCCTTCCTGACAGCTCCATCTTTAAAGTTCTCCCCTGATATTCACCTAATAACTCCTCTGCCTATGTCCAAACCATCTTAATCCCCTCTTATTTTGTCCTTAAACAGTCCTACCTGCACTGTCCCTATAATATCTTCTTGTCACTTTCTTGTCACTCCCAAAGCAAACTGCAGCATCTTCAGCTCTGCCACCTCCAGCTCTGCTTCCTGTCCGTTTGTCAGCAGTCACATCTCCAACCCATAGAATATCGTTGCTCTCCAAACCATTCTGTAAACTTCCCCTTCCATTCTTGCTGATACCTTTCTGTCACAGATCGCTCCTGCTTCTCTTCTCCACTCATTCCACACTGAGCCTGCACTCTCTTCTTACTTCCCTCCAACACTCCCTATTGTTTTGGACAGTTGACTCTACATATTTTAAATCATCCACCATTGCTACTGTAATCGCTACTCAATTGCAACTGCACCTTTCCCTCACCATCCCTCTCATTTACACACCTGTACTCCATCTTGCTCCTACTGATTTTCCTGCCTCTTGTCCCCAGTGCATCCTTCCGTCTCTCCAGACTCATCTCAACCTGCTCCCTACTCTCTCTGCTGATCACAATATCATCCGCAAACATCATCGTCCATGGGGACTCTCGTCTAATCTCATTCGTCAACCTGTCCATTACCACTGAGACCCGAAGCCCCAGTGCTGTCCCACCTCCAACGTAAATCAGTTGGTTGTACCTGCGGCAATCCTCACTCCTGTAATGCTGTCCTGGTACCGCCTTCACATACTTCTCTGCCACTCCTGACCTTCTCATGCAGTACCGCAGTTTCTCTGGGCACCCTGTCATACACTTTCTCTAGATCTACAAACACACAATGCACTTTCTGACCTCTGTAGCTTTATACCTCTGTAGTTGCTGCAGGTCGTCGGCACATCTCCTTTGTTTTGAAAAATCGGAACTGAAACACTTCTTGTCCACTCATCAGGCTCATCCTCTCACTTTGTAAGATATTATTAAATAATCTAGTAAGTAACTCCACTGTCAGTACATGTCCATCTGCATCTTTTATCATCCTGTAGTACATCCTTCCCCACTTGGTCTCCAAGACGTGAGGCGTTTAAGACGACATGACGTTATCAGATGTGTGTTGTTGCTGAAAGTGCGTCTGTGACTGGGTGTGAATGTGGGCGTGGTCAGGCAGCCGCTCTCTCCTCAGTACTGCGGACCGTACAGACCGACTCTCACCCACGCCGAGACACACAGTCAGTGTCATTAACCGCTGGACAACACCTGGGACACGCCCAGTCACACACACAGTTAGTGTCATTAACCACTGGACAACACCTGGTTATCTTCTGACTGTTCAAATTATTTTTTTTAAACGAGTCTTTAAGTCATGTTTATAAACCCAGAGCCATGATATTGTGGCGAGGTGAAGGGGGCTGGCTCAAACTCCGCCGATCCCCTGATTTAACAACTGTAGCCAATTACGCCACCTTGGGAATTGCACCCAAGGAAATAAACAACCCTAATTATTAAATTAACTAAGGCACCCAGGTTCGTTCACTGTACAGGCAAGAGGAGTGGATTTCGTACACAAATATTTATTCACTCAGACAATCATACACCATATAGCAATTCAAAATTCAAAGCAGCAGTCATGCAACATAGCAGTGAGGCATAATGCATAGATTTACCCACTAACAGTAGAGCAAAAGCAAACCAATAAAACAAAAAGTAGCAGTACTCATGCAAAGCAATATGCATGCGAAGCAGAGTTAATACAAAGCAAAGGCCAGCAAAGCTAATGCTAAGCAAAGTTAATTTAGCCAAGCAAATGAAGCAAAACAAGGCGAAACAAAGCAAAGAGCAAGACAAAGCAAAGCAAAACAAAATGAAGCAAAGCAGCAGCGTTCATGCACACATCTGCAGCACCCACAGTTTCTATAATCAGAATGGAACAATCAAAAGGTACATACCCGTCCCAAAATGTTAGATGAACAACTACTAGCACTCCGGGTTACCACCAGGACGTACAGGAAACGAGCCACTTACCGACACCAGTAGGGCAATGTTGTTCAATCGGGAACCCGAAACTCTAAGTGAAAACTAGAACAGGCAACAATAAGTACCCGAAGCAATGATCACAGAAAAATGAGTGTATAGCGTCCGTACCCGAGACGAAACCGGAAGCTCGGCGTGCAGCAAAAAGGCACGCGCTCTGAGACGGAAGCGGAAGTCAGACGTGCAACGAAGCGATGTGCACTCCACTCGAAGGAGAGTCAGCAGTAAGGGAAATCACTGTTGAGGAATCCAGAATGACTCTTCAAAGCAATTTAAACGATTGCCTCTGCCCATTAGCATAGACAAGAGATAGCAACCAGCATCCAGACCTGATATGAAAGCGAACGTCAGGCGCACTAAACAGCGCGCGTGCACTCAACAAAGGAGGATTTAGTAGGAGAAGACCTCACCATTAACGAGTCCAGAGGAAACCATCTGAATGAGTACCGCAGTCCATCAGCATAGCTAAGCGACTGCGGGAGCGTTCTTACCTGTGGCAAACCGGAAGTCAGGTACACAACACAAAGGGGCGGACGCTCTACGTGAGAGAAAGCACGCTTCCGTCACCTTTATAGCAGCCCACAAGCGAGCTGATTGGCTAGTGCTGAAATGATCTGAGACACTGACCAGGTGACCCGGAAGTCCTTCAACCGAGGTTATGGCAGTATATATATAAAACAGTGCAACCTGTTGTGAATAAGGCCTCCCTCTAACCAAGATAATCCACATGATGAAACCACAGCTCATCCTGCTACAATATAAAAAAATAAAAAAAAAACTGAAAAGAAATCTCTTGAGAACTCGGGGTAAAGAGCCGATGCTTCAAACTCCCATCAGCCATTGCAAGATTCCGTTGTCCGACTGCGGCATTATTTTCTACATCTCCTAGTTAGGACACTGGGGTCATATGCACCATCACATGCCACTCATGTCCCACAGCTTGTCATGTTTGTCATTTCATGCTCACTGTTTGTTTGTTTGTTTGTTTGTTTGTTTCAGGATATGAGTGTCTATGTTGTTGTCTTTAGAGCATGGATTCTTTATTTAGTGCAGCATTGCTTTTCTCGTTCATGGTAGTTTAATGGATGATGTTTATTTAAATGGAAGCCTGCACTTGCATCTGCTACTGTATATCTTTAACTCCTCACACACAGATGTTTTCTATTAGTAAAAACAACAACGGTAGTTTAAAAGATATATTTTAGTAGTTATGAGACTAAACAACACGGCTGTCATGAGATCTCTCAACTTATTCGAAGAACACATGAGGAACTCGATCAGAGAGCATGTAATCAGGAAGCTGGCCTTGAAACTTGTGTAGAAAAGTCAGCAGAGTGATGACGGATCTGCGGCGGTGAATGATAATTACTGATGGTCTCCACGTGGCTGCAGCAAAGCATGCTGGGTCTCTGAAGGGGTTTCCATTCATCAGCACTGTCACTGTGATTAATCTCGTAATGTCTGCTGTGGGCCCTGGACCACCCTAACACACACACACACACACACGCACACACACACACACACACGCACACGCACACGCACACAGCGCATTATATTTCCCCTCAGGATCAATGAGAGCTAGAGCAAGTTTGAAATCTTTTGGTTTGAGGATGTGTAAGATTTCATGAGTTTCTGTCGTCCTGCAATCACAAGTGAGTGTCATACAAACAGATAAATAAAACTGTGCATTAACGTTGATGATAAAAACATTTGGCATGAGTTTTACAGATCTTCCTCTATCTCTGAGATGCCTGGTGTATGTTTGCTTTCAATGCTAATAATGGTAGGATGTGTGTGTGTGTGTGTGTGTGTGTGTGTGTGTGTGTGTGTGTGTGTGTGTGTGCGCGCGCGCTGTTTCTTTCAGCTTCACTGGACACAAAAAGTGTCATATTAGAGAAAACACTCCACATGGCTTCACACGCTGGACATTTTGCAAAGACAATTTTGTTCTGAAAGCCGAAATGTAAAATTCTAGAGTAAAAAAGGAGGAAAATGTGGATGCTTTTCACTGCAGAAATACATTTTGGCAGGTCTGACAAAATCAAGTTTTTGCAAAACATGCAAAAAGATGTAACAAGCTGTCAGGAAATATTTTGTGCATGTTTTATTGGCGTCTCAAGAGAGTTAAAAAGCACAAACGCCAAAATATTGTGTCAAAATTGTTCAGGTTATATAAGTGTGATTTTTTTTTTCTCTGCCTTACACAATTTTGTCACATTGGATGAATTTAGCCTTCCGTTGTCTTTGCGGTAATTTACAGTAAGTATGCAGCTTAGTGCCAGTAACATGTTCCCTCATGCGCACATTGTGATTTTGCAGTGAGTTACTATCAGCAAATTAAGCCAAGAGGAAAAAGTGTTGAGTTCTGTTTCACACAAATGTTTTTCATTAAAAAGATAGTTGAAGATCATCAGAAACATTACAAACAATGTAAAAACTTCAGTTTACAGCATCATCAGCTTCCCCTCTACCAGACTCAGTTTCACTTCTGTACATTATGACAGAAGTCCATGACTGACGGGGAAACTGCTACAGCACTAACAGAGTCTAAACCTCATTTTCTTGGCTTTTAAATTCTCCCAAAATTAAACAAAGGCATGCTATCCGTTATCACCCAGATGAGGATGGGTTCCCTGTTGAGTCTGGTTCCTCTCAAGGTTTCTTCCTATTACCATCTCAGGGAGTTTTTCCTTGCCACCGTCGCCCTCGGCTCGCTCATCAGGGACAATCTTATCATTTTGATTCACACACATTGCATAAAAACTTACTTCTTTTTATTGTGTAAAGCTGCTTTGCGACAATGTCAATTGTTAAAAGCGCTATATAAATAAAATTGACTAGACTTGACTTGATTTATTTCATTTGCTGCAGCCATCACTTTGCCTGGGCAGCAGTTTTGCTTCCTATGACATGATGACAGGACAGAAAGAAGCAATGTGATTGACTCGTTATGGATGCGCAAAGCTTTGGTCTGTAATGCAAAAGCAAAAAGGAAAAACTCAAAGTAACAGTAGAAGTCTGGATCTCTTAAAGTTCCCAGAAGCCCTCACATACTGTACATAGAGTGAAAGTGAAGGTGTGTGCCTCGCCCAGCTCTCCAGCTCTGACGTTCAGCTGAAGAGATGTTCAGAGGCTTGTCCACATGTTCTCCAGTTGTCAGTTCTCTCAGCACGTTCCCCTTTGAGCGGTTCGTGCTGTGTGGCTGTGAACTTTGTCCGCACAGACCATTCTTCTTCTCCATTTGAGATTGTGTTTCTAACCTCCTGAAGAGGAATCGATAGGGACAGAACACAGAGAAATCACCTAGAATCACAGGGCTGGGTTTAAAAGTCGGCCAAAAACCTTCCAGCTGTGCGGTCCTGCTGCTTAAATCCAACTTCTTAGCAAAACAAAAGTTTTACTCCTTGCATTTGGGGTTTATTTGATTTATGCATTTTTATGAAAGAGTGTTTAAGATAAAGTGCAGCAACGCATTACACCTACACACTACCAACATTAGGAAAAGTCACAATAAGCTTCTTTATAAGTTTCACAATAGATCATAAATATGTACCATATGCATAGTATAATAATACATATTATACTGCATGTTCAACAATCTTTTAAAATATGACTTTTTACGGAGTGAGTTTGCAGATAAAATTAGCCACATTATATGGAAGATACAGTTGAATGTCATTACAATGCATCCTGAAAGTCGCTGCTAAATGTCTACAAAAATGTCAAAACTCTGCTTAATGCCATAAATGTAAAAATGTAACAAGAAAATACACTGAGGGTCTTTCCTTTGCAAACACTGAATTTGTCCAAATCTGCTGTGAAGATGATCAGCAAATGAGACAAAATGAAACATAAAAATATAAACTAGTAAATCAGAAATCATTTAAATGGTTTGAACAAATGCAGGGGAAAGAATTTGAAGATTTATGTCCATGATGAATTTTATGCGAGCAGCGTTTGGCTGTTTGGGCTATTTTTAAACGTCTATCCAGTGAGAAACAATCTGTTCTTGAACAAACCACTGAACAGTCTGCAGGTATGATTCGTGCTCTCTGAGATATTCTCAATGCTGATAGAAATGGGATTTCCTGAAAAATCACCCCGGATAAAACAACACACAAAAAAGCCTAAGGATTGAATTACACTCATGTTTTGTGAACATTTGGACGGTTCAGGATGGAATGAACTGTCGGTCACTGGAAACTTAAAGACATGTTTTAAAGGGCTCGTCATGAGAAATCTCCCCCAGAGGGTGTTTTATTGGCAAAGTTACTTATTTTGTAGATATTATAGGTTTTCTTAAAGAATATTTAAATCTGAAAGCCAGTGAAGTGAAATCTGATGTATCAGGAACATACAAAACTCACTCCTCCTCATGCTGAATATTTAAAAGTATTATTGCAGAAATACAGTGTTTTTTTTTTTTTAAAAGTGAAAAAAAAATATGTAAAAAAACTGTGGAGGGAAAAACTGTCAAAAAAACATTTGAAAAAAATAACAGTTAAAATAACTGTGTGAAACAAACACAATTCATTATTATTTTGTGTTACTTTATTGTCAAGTAAGTTGCTTTAATTTAACGGGAAAAATATTGCACAGAAGGACGAATTACAGAAGATTAAAAAAAAATACTTTAATAATTATGTGCAAAATGCTGTTAATTTATTTAGTTATTTCATGTCAAGTCAAGTTTATTCATAGCACATTTGAAAACAACCGAAGTTGACCAAAGTGCTGTACAACGATAGGAATAAAATGACCAGAATTAAACAGCACAAAATGAAAGCAAATAAAATTTTATTTAACTATATAAAAAGTAAATAAAATAAATAAATTAATTAAAATAAACAAATGAATAAATAATCAGTTAGTGACAGTTAATAAAAACTACATCAAATGAAATCACGCATAAATAATTTAATTTAAATAAGTAATCAACTAAATTTAACTGAAAAGTAAAATAAATAATTAAAATAATAAAAGGAATCAAATCTTAGCCAGGTGTAAAAGCCATTGAAAAGAAATGAGCTTTCAGTCTGGATTTAAAAGTTTCTAATGTAGGTGCTGCGCTAATATTAAACGGTAAATGATTCCATCCTTTAGGTGCAGCGACAGCAAACACTCGGTCGCTGCTGAGCTTTAATCTGGACCTGGGGACAGACAGGAGTAACTGGTCTGAGAACCTGAGATTTCTTGATATTTCTGATATTTTACAGCTACATAGTTTATCTGTAATGCCATTTCTTGTAATGTAATGCGCGCGCACACACACACACACACACACACACACACACACACACACACTTGTGTACAGTATTACTGCCGACACGCCACCGCTTACACAAACTCTCGTGAAACAACAGATAATAGCTGTAAAATGAAATAAGGTAACTGTTTCTAAATATGGTCAAATAGTGTCATTTTACTGCCATAGATAATAAAAGTCTAATAAGAAAAGAGATCTTTTGAAGTGGATATCATTTACAGTTTGGCTTTGTTTTTTTATTAATGAGGGAAAAGTACATAATTTGTATCTGTAATTTGAATAAATATTGTGTGTTACTTATAACAAACAGGAAACAAGTTAATTAGTTAATTAGTTTCAACAATTACAGTAATAGGTTTGGAAAAGCCCCTTGTTCACAGTGTAGATAGTGTAGACTCTTGTGAATTGTTTAGTTCTGTTTGGAAATCTGTGTGAGCAGAAGGAAACGCAGTTTTATCTCAAACGTCTCTCAGGCAGGAACCGGAGGAGCCAGCGTTATTCAGACGTCCTTATGAAGAGCCAACATGAGACTGAAGTGCAGGAGATCTGGGGAATTATGAAGGAACAATGTGACCTTCCGGTTGGGTTAGATGTTTATGTAGCGCAGTGGATGATGAGACTCATATTTGTTTAATATTAAGATTACTTAATAATCTTTTATTTTTAAGGTAAGGCTGGCCGTTTAAACATTTCACTGCATATCGTCCTGTGTATGACTACAGCTGTGAATTCCTACATCAGGGACAATCGCTGAAGCTGCTGAAATCTCGAGTGCCTGAAGCTCCGGGAAATTGAGCTGCCAGCAGTGAACAGGTGGAAAGACGACTTGGATCCTAGATCAGATCTGTCAGGTTTATTCCCAGTTTAAAGATGTTGAAGACTTCCTTCGGATTCAAGAACTGGATGAAACATCAGTCAGAGCTGATCAGACATTAGAGGAGGTTATAATTATCCATTCTGCTCTTATTTGCAGTCCTTGTTATTTTCCTAGCGCCACCCTGAGGCAGGTTTTAGGTATTTAACATTTGTCTTAATGTAAATGTAATGTAATATTTTCCCTCGTGTCCAGTGTAACCACTCTGACGTCACCCTGATGTGGTGTTGGGGCAGCCGTCCTCATTTAGCAGCAGGTGTTCCGTTCAAGTGAAATGAGCGAAACGCTGAGGGGGCAGTTAACAGCCTGATGGGGCGCGTCATCAGGTCAGGCCACATGCATCAAAATCCTCAAATCTGTGGGCTGACTTCATGAAGAGATGACAGGAAGTGATGTACAGGGATGTCGCGCTAAACTGCCCGCCGCTGCATGGGCATGAGCCTCAGACCTCAGGGGCAATTAGCTGGAAATATTCACCTGTTTAGGTTGTTTTGTTTTAAAGAGAATTTAATTGGTAATGATACAGCAGGCTGAACCTTTAATAATAACTGCTGAATAATGTTCTCAGAGTGGTCATGATGAAAAAGCTGAAATGTGTCCAGCAGGATAAGGTCCACGTACATACACACCTCAAAAGGATATATGATACTGGTATATATTTATTGTCCAATCGGGGAGTTTATGTTTCAAAAGTAAATACACCCTGCATGCTTCATTGAGGATGACGAATCATCTGCACTGCGATAATAAAAACCAGGATAATAATTACAGTCATGCTTTCAAGTGATTTCGAGGTGATTTATAGCGCATCGTTTTCTAAACACAGCCGTACGTCGTCTCTACATGAGTGTGAGAGGCTACAGTAGGTATTTATAGAATTATAGAATTATATAGTGATTTTATGTGATCGCTTTGCACACTTGGTATGAATTCGTTTTCTCGCTTATCCATCACTGCGTTTCTGACCACAGAATGAAAGAGATTTATGGGGACGTTTTCAGCTCCTCATACACCTCAGGACTTTCTTTTATTCAACTGCATGTGAGTCGAACAGCGACAATACGCAAGAATCAGAATTTACCCCGAGTCAGACTCAGATTAGACCGAAAAATTAATTAATTAATTAATTAATAAGAATAAGTACAAGTGTTAAATCATATTACTTCAGTATTTAAGGTTTTGGGCAAGATATCAGGAGTATCTTTTAAATTAAATGAATAAACATCTCGGGATGTTTGTTCTGCATCGAAGCCTCCGAATTCCGTAACGCTGCTCCGAGACAAACGTTTCATTAACAGTTTTGCATAAATGTCATGAAAGAGTTAAATAGACACGATGCCAAACGCTTTTAATCGAAACAATGCTTTAATATTTCACTGAATACTTACTGCTAATTAAATCCTTGCTGAGAATCCGTGTGAACGTCCAGGATCAGACGTCGCTGCGATGATGATGATGATGATGATGATGATGACTAAAGTTCACGTCCTGCCTGAGCGTTCGCTCCTCTTCAGGATATTCTAACTACAAGCTGCTGTTTATAAATTCAGCACGTCGTGTGCATGCAGATGAGAGAGCTGAATTCCCACAGGAGACGTTGGCCTCCACAACGAGCATTTGGTGCGCCGTGCTCCCGGGTTATACCCGCCGTGCACATCTGTTCCAGGAGGTTATGAATAGACCTCAGCAAATGCGTTTATCTGCCGCGGAAGGAGCAGGTAGGTGGTACGCGTGTGACTTCAGAAAGTTCTTCAGCAATTCATCTGTATGAGCGACGAGGTTTTATGGAGAGAAAAGGTTTCTTTTTTTTGTCCCTCTCTTGAAATCTGCTTCACGCTGCGTCGCAGTCACAGTCCCTGACACTTCATGGAGGTGTGTTTTATCCGAACTTCAGATCTGTTTAGACAGTTTGTTTGGATTTGGTTCTAAAACCTCGACAGGGAAACAGGATGTTTAAAGTGTCCAAGCACTACAAACCTCTGAGGTGAGGTGGAGGACGGACGTGTCCTCACTGAGTGCTGGTGTTAATCTCCTGCTGCTCTTTTCAGTCATGCTGGAGAAACCATGCAGGCGTTCATGCAGATTTGACTTTAAACTGGATTAGCATAGGATTTGAAAAAAAAAAAAAGAAAAGAAAAAGAAACACAAGTAACAATGGTGCTAGAATGCATTTTCCTGAAATGATTCAGCGTTTGTTTTCAGCCATTCAGTCACTCATTCCAAACTTCTCCATGCACTCTTTTCCATCCTTTCATTTATTTATTCATCAATTCATATTTTATCAGGTGATCTGTATTGTAGGAGAAACTGTCACAGTCTGCCTGCATGATCATTAATCCTAACATATGTCCAGATCGCTAGCATGTCACTGTCGGTTCACGTGCATGACAATGCTAATGCAGTACGTATGCACACATGTCGAGCTCTGGGTTTGGGCCAAAACACAAACACAGACTCCATTAAGTGTTGGGGGGGGAAAAAAGCGCTTTTATTTGACATATAGTGCAGGGAGGAAGGCTGAGAGGGAGAAAGCGAGCGAACTGGTGAGTCGGACACTAAGAAGCGTGTAGAGAGAGACAGGGAGAGATGCGTGAGCCTGGGTTCTTCTCCATGGGGGTTAGCAGCAGACGGCAGCATCGTTGCGATCAGGCTTCGGGTGCTGAAGGGCCGGGGCATCCCAGTACCAACGTCCTTACTCAGCAGTCCTTTAAATGTAGCGAGATAAGCCGTGACATCATCAGCTTCAGTTTGGGAAGCAGACAGTAATTATCCAGTGCAGAGGGAGTGGGGTGCATTCAGCCTCCTGAAGCCACGAGACCGCTAACTGGCATTCGTAGTTACTTGAATTCCTCGAGCCAGCTCCAGTAACCACTTCTTATTGAACCCCACCTCCAGGAGCTGCTTCAGGTCTTCCTCCAGGGTGGAGTGATGGGTGGATCTGTCGGTGCTGCTCACATTCTCTACACTCCTGGCCTCTGCATGGGGTGAGTCTAATCATCTGTGCAATCTGCCACTCCAGCCATGCTGTGTTGATATGCCCCGCCCCATAGCCAGGCCGGTCCACGACTCCTTTTAGAATCGTCAATGGCGGCCACAGAGCAGCACGTCTGTCAAGCATCAGCGGCGTTTCTGATGTTTTGTGTGTTACTTTGAAATGCTGACAACCTGGACGTTTCGACATTCTCTCAAAAAACTGCAGTAAACCAGCAGTCCTGTAGTTCTTGAATCCCACATGAGGGAAAGACATGTAACTTAAGCTTTGACTTGAGGTCACGTGCCAGACAAAAGTCATTCTGTTCACTGTGTCACTGGTAATAACGTTGCTAGTAATGCACGGCACAGGTGAAGAGCGCAGATGCTGATTACCCACCACTGCTAGCTAGTCAAGTTAAATTACTTTCATGGGAGTTGTTGACATTCATTATGTGTTAAACAGTCACACATAAATATTTATTTAGTTAGTGTACTTCTTATTGAGGGTTAAAGAGTTTGTAGAAAGAGTTAAAATGTTAAAGTTAATAATAATCTGATCTGAATGTAATCAGTGATGTTGTTGTTGTTGTTATTATTATTATTTGAGGTTGAAGTCCATGTACATGTCTGTGTGTCTCTCTGTACAGCAGAACTCTCTGTCTATTCTATTAATATACAGAAATCACATTCTGTAAGGTTGAGAATCTTACAAATACAAATACACTCCCTGTTTAAAGCAGCTTATTAAATCCAGCACATGACGGTTCACATCATCACTTTTACTTGACTTTTTCATTAGAGCAGCGAACACGCTCACACTCTCACCTCGCACTGCTGCAGACATGTTTGCTCGAACAAGCCGTGTTTGATATCTCAGTGGCGCTTCACATTACTGCTTTCTATTAACATCACGGTTTCAGAACATATAAGACGAAGTTTAAAAAAAAAAAAAAAATTAACCTTGGATTGCGAGCATAATTCGTTTCGGAAGCATGCTTGTATAACAAAACACTTATAAATCAAAGAAATAATGAAAACTCAAATTATTTGTTGCACAACCCCAAAAAAGTTATATATAAAAATAATTAAAACACAATATAAAGTAAATATTAACCTGCACTATTAATCCTGACAGATAGGGATTAATCGAAAAGTCTCTAAGTTCGTGTTTGTGCGCGCAAGTGCTGTGTGTGTGTGTCCCACTTTCACGTCTTATACAGTAAATCTTCCTCCTCTCTTATTTGAGAGGGGGAGGAATTACAGTGTGGGAAAACTTTCACACACACACAGACTATAATGTGCGCACTCACTAACAGATTCACTGCTATAAAGTAAAAAATAAAACAAATTAACCTGCACTTTACCTTTGAAAAGAATCGCGACAGAGCAGTATCTCCAATGGAAAGTGTGTGTGTGTGTGTGTGTGTGTGTGTGTGTATGTGTGAAGGAGCACAGTGTCCAATGACTCGCGCAGACTCAAACAAATATTTAGGCCCAACAATTAAGATTTATGCATTTTGATTGCATATAAAATTTCCATCCCTTTGGATTACATATTTCTAGCATAACCAAACTAATACACTTTATGTGATTCTTATTTGCAAGTTGTATGTAAATGAAATGAGCAGGAATGACATTTATGTATATCGACCAATAAATCCAATTTGTTTTAAATTCATAATGAAGAGAATTATGTATTATTACATTACACAGTAACCCTACGTACTTTAAATGTTAAAAAAAAAATATATATATATATATATATATATAATGTTAATTAAGCATCTTCATTTTCAGTGCTTGAACACTTTAAGTTCCATAAGGTTGTGCAGGTTAAATGCATGAATGCGTCCAAAAAGCATCACATCCATGTGTGAAGGTTTTGCAGGACTCCAAACCCTCAAGTATCACACCAACATCTGTAGGTTAATCTCCAGGTCCAGCACCCGATGCCCGATGACATGATGCTTGTGGTCGTCTGTGCAATTCCAGACTCAGCCTTTGAATTTTCACAGAAGGATAAATAAAAAGAACGAGCTGTCAATACCAGCCACAGTGATATTCATATATTTTAAAGCCATTAGATGAGCATGCACACACACACACTGTCGACTATTAATTTTGACCCCCGGCTAAGATGTTAAGGGTCTCTTGAACACAGCTATTAGACATTTAGGTCAGAAGATAGGGATGTAAATATGAATATGGAAAAAAACAAAACATCCCTATATGTTTTAATTAGGCCAATTCTAATATTGGCCAATGAGAAAAATGCTAAGTATCTAAGTTAGCTTATATTTAAAAGGTCCATGTGCAAGCTATCTAGCTGGTGGACTAAACAAAAAACTGTATAGTCACTGCATTGATATTAGCGTAATACAATATCAACAACGCTAAAAGTATTTACATACAGTATACAGAAACCAACAAATTATAAAGGATGACTACAGATGTAGAACTTACCTTAAAACGAGGTCACAATCCAGCTTGCTCCAGTAAAAAGAAATGATAATGAATGTTTTGCTTCACCTGCTGCTGCTAGCGCCCTCTACAGACTGGAGTGTGGAACAGCTTCATTTCCACTTCTAAACGATTCCATTTGCAATATTTGTATGTAAATCAGGCTCATACAATTTAATTAATTGGATCTTGTTCTGCAGAAATTTTAACTAAATTCATACTTTTTAACTGATTAAATTAAATTGTTTTTATAATTAACAATTTTTTATTAATTGTAAGTAATCTCATTACATAATTTTCAAAATAAATATTTATTTTAATAAAATCAAAGGGATTAAAATATATATATATATATATTTTTTTTTTTTCTCCCTAATTTAGACTCCACATTAAGGCTACTACTACCACTCAGCCGGGAGGGCCGAAGACTATCACGTGTTTCCTCCGAACCACGTGACGCCAGTCGACCGCATCTTTTCGAACTGCTCGCTCACGCACCGTTGGGGGCGGAGTCACACACTTGGGGGACAGCGCTATCCGCTGCTTCCGCTCGCGTGAGCTCACAGACGCCCCTGACTGGCTGTAGAGTCGTGATTAATGTGGGAGGAGCACCAAGTCCCTCTCATCCCTCCCCTCTGAGAGAGCTCGGCCAATCAGATCTCTCTAGACCTCCGGCTGCGAGAGGTTACATCATCACCCGGGAATCGAACTCGCGGTCTCCAGATGATAGGACGAGAACTTTACCACTGCGACACTCGGAGGCCTACAGGGATGGAAATACTTAATAATAAACTACGCCATGATTAATTTTTTGAGTGTATAAACACAAACTAAAAAATGTTTTACACACACGCACACATGTGGTCACAGTGTTATAGTAAACAGTACACACATGCATGGATGTTGATAATAGCAGTAAGAGACGAGCACTGTCTAAAGACTAACTACACTGTATTCAGCACAAACTGGTCTACAGTAACATGTGAGCAGCATGTATGTTTGTACTTTGGAGAAAATATCAGTTATGCGTGATTATTGAAAACAACAACAAAAAAAACACTGAAATAAGTTCACAAAACACATTCATAACATTTGTTTACAAGACTTTTTTTTTTGGTTACCATGGGTCTTGTAGTCTATAAACTTTACTTCAAAATGATGTGATAATCATCTTGATCACTCATTCACAGAAAAAAATATCTTCATTTAGATTGGAAAGGCCGTATGCGAGGAGGCGTGAATGATCATGAATAATGCTCTACTTCACACCAGAGAAGACAAAGACCCGAGTAATGGTCTGCAGAAACACCGCTTTCAGTCCGGTCTGTGACAGGCGGAAGTGCTGCAAGAAAATAATTTGAGGACAAAAACATATTTCTTTGTTTGTAGTTTTATTTAGGATAAACAAGATTCACTTGCAAGAATCTCAGGAACAGTTCCAGATAAATAAAATGTGCAGAAAACAGACATTCAGGGTAAAACTGCAACGGGAACAGAGCAAAATAAAGTGAAAAAATACATTCAGTGTAAAAAAAGTGCTCCAAGATAAAAAGAAAACTGAGAAAAAAAACTGAACGTCTGAACTGTTCTGTGAATAGCGTGTGGGCGTGGCCTCGCCTGTATCTTACCCGGACTGTTTTCCGTGTGAATAGCGTGTGGGCGTGGCCTCGCCTGTATCTTACCCGGACTGTTTTCCGTGGGAATAGCGTGTGGGCGTGGCCTCGCCTGTATCTTACCCGGACTGTTTTCCGTGGGAATAGCGTGTGGGCGTGTCCTGCCTCAGGTCATTATCGGATAATGAAGTGCGAGAGAAATTCTGTGCCTCTCCTTGGTTTCACACGGATTACATAAACTGAGAATGTTTGTTGAGAATGTAACTTGCATCATTTAAAACTAGACCCTTTAAGCTTTCTATCGATATATCTCTCATGTCTGTGTGTGCAATATTCGCAGAGTTTCAGTTCATTTTAACGACGTATTTTTTTTTCCGCGGAGACTGAGACGGCTGAAAGCACACCCTGTTTATTTTCTTTATTTTACAAAAGCACAACGTTTTGTGGATATTGAGTGTTCATCAATAAAAGTAGACCCTTTACAGATTCAAATGAAGTGATACACTTATGTGTAGGATCAAAAATGCCAGAGCATTTTAAATTCGTTTCACGGTTACCAGAAATAAATGCAAGTGGACCCGCCGGCGGCTCCGCAGACTCCAAAGGCTCCAAAGGCTTTCCTACACATCCTACCCGCTGGCGGGTCCACTTGAGTTTAAAGAAACAGTCAAACCATAACAGCTACAGTGGTGATGTGACTTAGGTTTTGTTCCTTACAGTATGCTGCTCATTGCTTTTCCTTCCTCTTGTAAGCTGGCAGGTGGAGAATCCGGAGTGTCTGCTGTCTCGTCCAGATGCTGTAATGCGCACACACCGCGACCCGACCGGCATTAGGACCCGCAAGTAGTACGGTCACGATTCAGGAAGCATAAAAGGAAGCAAAATGGTGCTGCACATTGCTCAGTCATTGAGTCTACCGATGCCATCTCCGACGCTATCTCCTCCATTTAGTGAGTACTCCCCATTTTGGGTTACATTCCTGATTGAGTGTGTGTTGTTAGAACACGGGTTTAATTATCTCTGCGTTCTAATAATAAATCGCATGGTTATCCTGCCTGTTCACGCTACTTCCACGTTTGGGTATACCATCCATGCTACACGGGCTAACTGCTAGTTTTCTGGTCCGCCTCCGGTTGCTTTGTGACAGAATGACTGAGCCAGCAGTAAACCCAGCGAATTACGCTCACCTTTGCGATGTAGTGGACGGTCATGCCAGGTTGATTGAGCAGCTGCGCGGTGAGGTCGTGGCTCTTTGCACTAGCAGCGGGCTAGGCCGCCGCCATCCCCTCCCCCTTCCGATGTGTACTTAGCCTTACCGGATAAATGAGACGGCACAGATGGGAAGTGTAGTGTTTTTCTAACTGCACTGGATCTTGTGTTTGAGTTTAATTCCACCAGATACTCCACAGTTGCGCATTGCCCTTCCCGTCTCGTTGCTGTCAGGGCAGGCAGCTGAGTGGGCCACGGCGGCCTTTCCCTTCCGATTCAGACACAGCCCATTCCTATAATGAGTTCACCCGTCAGCTGAAGCTCACCTTCGAACATCCTGCTGCTGAGGTGGAGACCGACTCCAATCTCTATCATCTGCGGCAGGGAGGGTCGTTCGTGAGCCGTTACACCGCCGACTCCCGGACTGTAACCGTGCAGACCTCCGGGCGGCCTACTACGATGGACTGGCTTCCCGCATAAAAGACGAGCTCGCCGGACGAGAGCTTCCCGCCACCTTGGAGGGGCTGATCCAACTCGCCCTCCGAATTGACCAACGACTGCTCTCTCGTCCGAAGCCAGCCCCTCGAACCGTGCCGCATACCACTCCGTCACCATCACCGACCACGCCACGATCTTCCACGTTTTTCCCCTATGCCCCAGTTCCCGAAGCACGCCACTTTTCCACCACATCTGTGGATTACATCTGTTGACGGTCGGCCCCTTTCCTCCAGCCCCATCACCACTCAACTCAACTCAACCAATCATCCTAATCATCGACCAACATCAAGAGCAGATCCGGTTCCATCTCACCCCCATTTCATCTCCTCCCATCATCCTCGGGCACCCGTAGCGTCTGCAACATGACCCACTCATCTCCTGGACTCAACATCGGATTCTACAATGGGGACCGACCTGCCATGAACTTGGCTGGGACATGCTCTAGCGAGTCCGAGGCCTCCGAAGTCGATATCAACGCCATCCCCACCGTGTACCAGGACCTGGCTGAGTCACTCACCTATGACAAAGGATGTCGAGGAATTCGTCCAGATGTGCCCAGTGTGTGCCAGGGCTAAAGACACTAACCAACCAACACCGGGGGAACTTCAACCACTCCTGGTTCCCCGCCAGCCCTGGTGGCCCTCGCCGTCAGCTAAAGACACAGCTGAGCTGATACTAGAGCTTGTAGTCCGTCTGCATGGGTTCCCCAAGGACAGCATCTCGGACAGAGGGCCCCAGTTCACTGCCCTGTTCTGGAAAGCCTTCTGCCGTCTGATCAACGCCACCTGCAGCCTCGTCTCCGGATACCACCCTCAAACTAATGGTCAGACGGAACAGACCAACCAACAACTGGAGCGCTATCTGAGATGCTTCATCGCCGATCGACAGCGTTCCTGGGCCCGCTACCTCATTTGGGCTGAACTCTCCCACAATCTTCACATCTCGTCCACCACCGAGCTAAGCCCATTTGAGGTATGCCACGGTTTTCAGCCTCCGATGTTCGACCACCAAGAACTGGAGGTTGATGTATGTAACAGTTGGTCCTTAGGTGCCGGCAGCTGTGGGAACAAGACAGCCATACGCCGTGCCAACACCCGCTACGCCGCACAACATCGCCGTCGGCACCCTCCGGGACGATTGTACAATGTAGGTGACATGGTCTGGTTATCAACAAAAAATCTGCACAGCCGTACAGAATCTCGCAAACTCTCACCCAGGTTAATCGGCTCTGACCGCATCACCCTCCGGATCAACCCTGTCACCTGCGGCGCTCCGAACCCATCCAGTATTCCACACATCACAACTCAAACCCTTCATCACTTCACCTAGAGTTCTAATAATAAATCGCGTGGTTATCCTGCCTGCTCACGCTACTTCCGTGTTAGGGTTTACCATCCACGCTACACGGGCTAACTGCTAGTCTTCTGGTCCGCCTCCGGTTGCTTTGTGACAGACGCTGATGTTTACTGTTTTCTGTTCCTCTGTTTCTTTGTACTGTTCATGCACTCCTTGTGCTGCAGTTCTTTTTGATGGCATCCGATGTTAAGTTTAACTTCAATCGTGTCTCTTTGTTATACACACACACACCATCAGAGAGATAGTTTTGGATGTCTGTGTTGTTTTGCATGCTAGATAATAAAATATTGGTAAATAAAATGAATAAAGCTCATAGTTAACAAAGCCTACAGTATCTGCAGAGCAGCCGGTGTTACAGCTTTGAGTCATCACCCAAACATTTCCTTGGATTTTGCAGAGACATTGGCATGGATTAAATGCAAACAGCAAACACTTACTGTGCTACATCTTGCTAATATAACATGCAGTACAGGGATAATATCAGCCAGACATACAGTATGTGAGCTGTTAGAGCATACTCACTACATACAGCATGTTAGACAAAGCTGTATGTAAAGTAATAAACCTCACACCGATAAATATCCAACTGCAGCTTTTCCTCACTATCACTCACACACACACACACACACACACACACACACACACACACACACACACACTAAAATGCGTACACACATGCACAGACACATGCACAGACACACACTTTCCCTTTGATCCATATGTCATCTGGGGAAAATGTGGGTAATATTTCATCACACTGTGTGTTCAAGGTCTCTAAACCACCTGTGACACATTTGATGCATGAACAAAGAGCAAGAAAAATACCTCAGACCCAAAACACAGATGGTGAAACTACTGTAAAAGCAATCAGAGATCAGTGAGTTGCATTAGAGCAGAGACGGTGAGCCAGTGTGTTTCTCAATATTTCATTCTATAAATATAACACAACATTAGCAGCGCTTTTTCCAAGTATTACAAAGATATTATTGCTAAAGGGAAGACACTCTATACAGGATTAGCTGTGTCCAGGATTAGTTGTCTATAATTAGACATGTCAATGATTTAGATGTCTCCAGGTTTAGACATGTCAATGTTTAGATGTGTCCTGGATTAGCTGTTTCCATGATTAGACATGTCCAGGGTTAACTGTGTCCGGATTTAGATGTGTCAATATTTTGATGTGTCCTGGATTAACTGTGTCCAGGATTAGGCATGTCTACAATTAGATGTGTCCACAATTAGACATGTCCATGATTAGACAAGTCCATGATTAGATGTGTCCATAATTAGACGTGTCCAGGATTAGACATGTCCAGCATTAGCTGTGTCCAGGATTAGCTGTGTCCAGGATTAGATGTGTCCATGGTTAGACATGTCCAAGATAAGACGTGTCTAGATTAGCTGTGTCCAGGATTAGCTGTGTCCAGGATTAGACGCGTCCAGGATTAAATATGTCCATGGTTAGACATGTCCAGGATAAGACGTGTCTAGATTAGATATGTCCAGGATTAGACATGTCAATGTGTGAATGTGTCCTGAATTAGCTGTATCCAGAATTAGACTTGTCCAAAATTAGATGTGTCCATGATTAGACATGTCCATAATTAGTTCAGGATTAGCTGAGTCCATGATTGGACATATCCAGGACTAGATGTGTCCAGGATTAGATTTGTTGATTCTGGACAGGTGCGTAAAGGAAATCTGTATAAAGCTTTAAATAATCAACTTCAAATAATGAACTAAGCAGATAATCGTTATCACTTCCAGAGCCAGCTACTGAAATGCTTTAATAAAGCACACTTGTAGAACTGTATGTAATGTTACCTAAATCTCATGCAGCTAATAGTGGAGCTTAAAAGCTCTCGAGAGCTCATCTCATTTGCATATTCTCCATTTAAATGAATCAGTAGGAGTTATAAGTCCTATTTTAGAGTCACTTTACAGTGAGGTCATGAGGGTCTATAACAAGGGGAACAGAGTCGTGCAGGATCTCATCAGTCTTCAGTCAGTTTGATCTGACAATAAAGCAAAAAGATAGAGAGATAGAACATAACATTTTCATGTGACTTAATTTAAACTTTTTTATACAAGAGATGAACGTGTAACAGACTTACAAGTGAACGTTAAGAAAATCTGTATTTTTTTCATCAGCCATAACGGACAATTCATGGAAAAGTATAATTCAGGAATAAGACATTAAAGAGATTCACATATTAGAGGAGACAGAATCAGATGGAGGATGTGTGTTAATGATTCTATTAGAGGAGAAAGTGGAGTTAGAGTGAGCTGTAGAGTTAGTTTTAATGGTTTTGCACTGAATCATGCACAGAGGGTGTCGCATACGGATGAGTAAATTTTATGCTCTTTTCTATTGTGCTGGTACTTGGCACCCACTAAAACTGGCAAAGAATTTTTTTTTAAATATAATTAATTTCAGAAACCATACACACATGGACAAAATTGTTGGTACTGACAAAAATAATAATAAATAAGAATTCTATGAATGTTAACCAATGAAAGTCAGACATTGCTTTTCAACCATGCTTCAACGGAATTATAAAAAAAAAATTTGGACAAAAATGATGGCACCCCTAACTTAATAGTTTGTTGCACAACCTTTTGAGGCAATCACTGCAATCAAACGATTCCTGTAACTGTCAGTGAGACTTCTGCGCCTCTCTGCAGGTATTTTGGCCCACTCCTCATGAGCAAGCTGCTCCAGTTGTTTCCGGTTTGAAGGGGGCCTTTTCCAGACAGCATGTTTCAGCTCCTTCCAAAGATGCTCAATAGGATTGAGGTCAGGGCTCATAGAAGGCCACTTTAGAATAGTCCAATGTTTTCCTCTTAGCCATTCTTGGGTGTTTTTAGCTGTGTGTTTTGGGTCATTGTCCTGTTGCAAGACCCATGACCTGCGACTGAGACCCAGCTTTCTGACACTGGCCAGCACATTTCTCTCTAGAATCCCTTGATAGTCTTGAGATTTCATTGTACCCTGCACAGATTCAAGACACCCTGTGCCAGATGCAGCAAAGCAGCCCCAGAACATAACAGAGCCTCCTCCATGTTTCACAGTAGGGACAGTGTTCTTTTCTTGATATGCTTCATTTTTCCGTCTGTGAACATAGAGCTGATGTGCCTTGGCAAAAAGTTCCATTTTTGTCTCATCTGTCCATAGGACATTCTCCCAGAAGCTTTGTGGCTTGTCAACATGTAGTTTGGCATATTCCAGTCTGGCTTTTTTTCTGATTTGTTTTCAACAATGGTGTCCTCCTTGGTCGTCTCCCATGTAGTCCACTTTGGCTGAAACAACGACGGATGGTGCGATCTGACACTGATGTTCCTTGAGCATGAAGTTCACCTTGGATCTCTTTAGAAGTCTTTCTGGGCTCTTTTGTTACCATTGGGATTATCCGTCTCTTTGATTTGTCATGAATTTTCCTCGTGCGGCCACGTCCAGGGAGGTTGGCTACAGTCCCATGGATCTTAAATTTCTGAATAATATGTGCAACTGTAGTCACAGGAACATCTCGCTGCTTGGAAATGGTCTTATAGCCTTTACCTTTAACATGCTTGTCTATAATTGTCTTTCGAATCTCCTGAGACAACTCTTTCCTTCGCTTCCTCTGGTCCATGTTGAGTGTGGTACATACCATGTCACCAAACAACACAGTGACGACCTGGAGCCCTATATATAGGCACACTGACTGATTACAAGATTGTAGACACCTGTGATGCTAATTAATGGACACACCTTGAATTAACATGTCCCTTTGGTCACATTATTTTCAGTATTTTCTAGGGGTGCCATCATTTTTGTCCAGGCCTGTTCCATGAGTTTATTTTTTTAAATAATTCCGTTGAAGCATGGTTGAAAAGCAATGTCTGACTTTCATTGGTTAATATTCATAGAATTTTTTAAAATTATTACTTTTGTCAGATTAAAGTTATTTATGTGACCATTGTGAGTTTTTCTTTCATTGACCGAAGGGTACCAACAATTTTGTCCAGGTGTTTAATACTTAAGTTTCTTATGTTTCTTATTCTTAAGTATTTAAGACTATAAATCAAATATTTCTGAATCTAAATCATCAAAAAATATTAAGTTTTTAGAAAGCGTAAAGACAGTGTGTCCAGCTATTAGACAGGCTCTGAAAAGCAGCTGGGGCCGAGCATCTGAGCCAACTGATAGCAAGAAACCAAACTAATTCCAGGCTCTTATTTAGTACAGTGGCTAGACTAACAAAAAGATATCTGCAGAGATATATCTTCTTGAATGAACAAATCGATAGTATCAGGAAGATAATAATGGAAGTTCAACCTCTAACAGCATCTCGTGTTCCAATCCAGCCTAAAGCTTCACATCTAGATTTTCAGTGCTTTACAGGTGTAGGACAGGAAGAGTTGTACAAACTCATCACCTCGGCTAAATCAATGTGTTTGTTAGATCCAATCCTAACTAAGTTTTTAAAAGAAGTGATACATACAGGTGGAGAGCAGCTTCTAAACATGAATAATTCCTCAATATATATATATAGGGCACGTCCCCAAATCTTTCAAGTTGGCAGTTATTAAGACTCTTCTTAAAAAAATCTAATTTAGACCTGAATGAAATAACAAATTACAGACCGACTTCAAACCTTCTGTTTATATAAAAAATATTAGAAAAGGTAGTCTCAGCTCAAATATGCACCGTTTTGCAGTAAGAAAACATCCTCGAAAAATTTCAGTCAGGTTTCAGGGCCCATCATAGTACAGAAACTGCACTAGTTTAAATCGCAGATGATTTGTTTTTATCTTTGGACCAAGGCTGCATCTCAATACTAGTCTTACTTGATCTTAGTGCTGCATTCGACACTATAGGTTTTAGATCTAATGGTTTAGATCATACCTGTCTGATTGATACCATTGTGTAGATCGGAATGGAGAACTGTTATGAACCAGTAATGCCAGTAAAATATGGGGTCCCACAAGGGTCAGTTTTAGGACCTCTGCTGTTCTCCATATACTGTACATGCTTCGCTTGGATAGCATCGTTAGAAGACGTTTCCATTCCAATTCCATTGTTATGCTGATGATACCCAGTTGTACATCTCAACAAAACCAGATGAAATACCCAAGTTGTCTAGGTTAACTGAATGTATCCAAGATCTAAAAGACTGGATGAGCGATAATTTTCTCTGTCTAAATTCAGATAAGACAAAGATATTACTTATTGGCCCAAAAACCAGTACACAACCGCTCTCAAAATTCAGCTTGAGTTTTTTCCCCAGGGGCCAAATGAGAAGCAGAAAATATTGAAGAGGGCCGGGCCAAAAGTTTGAAATCTTCTGTGGTTACTAATTTTATTTCTACGTTCAAATAAGTAAATGGTATTGTTTACAGAAGCTGGTAAGAGTGTGTATTATTGTTAGATAATGAGTGAGTGAGGTCGTTTTGCAAAAAAACTGAATTTATTCAGTGAAATTATGCAAAACAATGGTAAGTGTGCAAGATGTGTAACTCTTTCTCAGTCACATTAACACCACAATGCTTTCTGTTTTTAACTTGAACTTTCTTTTAAGATACCACAATGTCTTTGTATGCCAAGAATATTGTCGCATTTACTCACAACATTTTTGTCCAACTGCCGTACAGTGCAGAAAAAAAGTAAACGTTTCAGTGTTTTTTTTTTCTTGTTCAGTGAGAGAAATCAAACATCAGTCAAATGCCTGTATTTTTCTGCATGCTTCGTCTCGTAATGCCGACTCACGTTGTACTTAAACACGGCAACCTGTTCACCACAAACTAAACACACGGGTTTACCCCCGACTTCAGTAAATAGATATTTAGTAGTCCATATTTTCTTGCAACCACGGCCTTCAGCGTCCACCCTTCTTTTTTTGGCATGTGCAAACATTTTGAAGGGATACCATTACAATGACTTGTTGGTAATCACAATCGGACTTGTTTCAGAGTACCTGTACGTAAACAATGCACGCACATTGTAAACAGGTTTCAAAGTAAAACCACTGTTTTAGTCCATGCATTATGCAAAATTTATTTTCTTAATTCGACTCTGACTTTTCTTTCGTGGGCCAGTAGGAGTCGGGCTGCGGGCTGTATTTGGCCCCTGGGCCTTAAAATGTTCTGTACAGGGATGTAGTGTTACTACCAGCTCGACAGTGAAAGACCTGGGCGTAATATTAGACAGTACAATCATATCTCCAATATAAAAGAAAAATGGCCTTTTTACATGTTAGAAACATTGCCAAGCTTAGAACATTTTATCTGATGCAGAAAAGCTGCATATTCATGCATTCATGACCTCCAGACTGGACGACTGTAATTCATTACTGGGTGGCTGTCCAGCATCCGCAATAAACAAGCTACAGTTAGTCCAAAATGCAGCCGCCAGGGTTCTCACTAGATCAAGAAAATATGATCAAATAACCCCAATTCTATCATCCCTGCACTGGCTACCTGTTCAGTTTAGAATTAATTACAAACTAGCGTTGCTTACATACAAGGCTCTAAATGGTTTAGCTCCCACATATCTAGCCAGTCTTATAACACCTTACAATCCACAACGCTCCTTAAGATCACAAAACTTCGGACTTCTGGTAGTTCCCAGAATATCAAAATCTACAAAAGGGGGTAGGGCTTTTTCATATTTAGCTCCTGTTCAGGGCTCAGATACAGTCTAGCAGTTTCAATGTAGACTCAAGACACATGTGTATAATCTGGCATACGCATAACTCATTCCATAACCTCGTACTCCAGTACATCTAAATGCACACTAATATCTAGTGCTGCTAATATCCTGAACGGCAACTATGCTAATTCTTTCCACCTGCTCTTTATTTTTCTACCCATCCCGAGGCATCTGGAGATCGTGCCAGCTCCAATAGACGGAGGCCGACCCTGCGAGGATCTTGAGGCATTGCACATAGAGAAGGACCAGCTCCTGCTGAATTCTGCTTCATGATGGTTTGGATCCACACATGCTGCTCCTGAGCTCCCAGTGATCCAGACCCCCCTCTGTCCTCTGCACCTGCTGACTCATGCCTGTGCTGAACTGGATTCCATGATTACTTGGACATCTTCTGTTATACTGAACTTTCAGCAGCCTAACATCCATGATGTCGTTATATCATCCCTGCTCTCCGTTATCACCCAGATGAGGATGGGTTCCCTGCTGAGTCTGGTTCCTCTCAAGGTTTCTTCCTATTGCCATCTCAGGGAGTATTTCCTTGCTACCCTGGCCGACACCCTTGGCTCGCTCATCAGGGACGATCTCATTATTATCTAAACACATTTTTTCTCACTCATACACAAACTTCCGTATATTGTCTTTTCATTTTGTGAAGCTGCTTTGAGACAACGCTATATCCATAGAATTGAATTGAATCGAATTGAATGTAAATATGAAGAAACCATAGAGTCGGTCCCTTGAGTCAGATGTTCTCAGGTAAGAAACGCATCAGGAAGGTTTGCTTAATCCCAAGCGCTCCCCTGGAGTGTGTGGAGGCGGTGGTGGAGAGAAGGATGCTCCATCTCTGACGTCACTATAAATATGCTCATACACATTCTTTTTTTGTTAATATTATAACTTGCTGGTGCGTCTTCTGTACAGTAACTCCAGGTCCCTGCTGTATATTTAAATAACTTTTCACCCTTTTCTCGTTGTGATTATTCATTTTAACCTGGCCTTAATATACTGTAACTTCACAATCTCCCTTTGTGAATGATAAAGTACTCTGTCTATCTGTCTATTTAAAGATGAGTAACTCTGAAATTCTGTTTTCATAAAAACTGTTTTCCTTCAGCGATGTGTGTTATCTGAACTCATGAACTATCTCTGATCTGTAATCTGTGCAGTGATCACTGATAGCCGTCCTGCTCATTCAGGCTTCATCTCAGAATCGATCAGAAATAAAATAATAAAATAAAATAAAAACAAATACAAAAGGGATACAAAAGTGTTTTGATATATTTATTCTTTTGAGGCAAAACAAATGCTTGAAACAGCTTAGTTTCGATGCACTCACTGGCCACTTCATTAGGTACACCTTATTCACACACACACACACACACACACACACACTCACCTGCACCTGTCACTTGTGCAGCATTGGACTGTTCAGTACCTCAGCCCAGCAATAAAGCACTGTAATTATATGTCACTTTAAACAATCCTTAAGGTCAGTTGCACTACTCTTATTTGTACCATATCGGCCTTCTGTCGTGTGTGTTATCTGTTATCTCTCCCTTTTTGTCTTTTGTCTGTGATAGTCTTAGTTATTTAAGAGGGTTTTTTCACTATTTTGTTCTTTAACATTTACATTTTTGTACTTATTGTTGTTTGTAAGGGGAGTCAGAGTAACGTACACACGTGGACAAAATTGTTGGTACCCTTCGGTCAATGAAAGAAAAACTCACAATGGTCACAGAAATAACTTTAATCTGACAAAAGTAATAATTTAAAAGAATTCTATGAATGTTAACCAATGAAAGTCAGACATTGCTTTTCAACCATGCTTCAACGGAATTATTTAAAAAAATAAACTCATGGAACAGGCCTGGACAAAAATGATGGTACCCCTAGAAAATACTGAAAATAATGTGACCAAAGGGACATGTTAATTCAAGGTGTGTCCACTAATTAGCATCACAGGTGTCTACAATCTTGTAATCAGTCAGTGGGCCTATATATAGGGCTCCAGGTAGTCACTGTGTTGTTTGGTGACATGGTATGTACCACACTCAACATGGACCAGAGGAAGCGAAGGAAAGAGTTGTCTCAGGAGATTCGAAAGAAAATTATAGACAAGCATGTTAAAGGTAAAGGCTATAAGACCATTTCCAAGCAGCTAGATGTTCCTGTGACTACAGTTGCACATATTATTCAGAAATTTAAGATCCATGGGACTGTAGCCAACCTCCCTGGACGTGGCCGCACGAGGAAAATTCATGACAAATCAAAGAGACGGATAATCCCAATGGTAACAAAAGAGCCCAGAAAGACTTCTAAAGAGATCCAAGGTGAACTTCATGCTCAAGGAACATCAGTGTCAGATCGCACCATCCGTCGTTGTTTCAGCCAAAGTGGACTACATGGGAGACGACCAAGGAGGACACCATTGTTGAAAACAAATCAGAAAAAAGCCAGACTGGAATATGCCAAACTACATGTTGACAAGCCACAAAGCTTCTGGGAGAATGTCCTATGGACAGATGAGACAAAAATGGAACTTTTTGCCAAGGCACATCAGCTCTATGTTCACAGACGGAAAAATGAAGCATATGAAGAAAAGAACACTGTCCCTACTGTGAAACATGGAGGAGGCTCTGTTATGTTCTGGGGCTGCTTTGCTGCATCTGGCACAGGGTGTCTTGAATCTGTGCAGGGTACAATGAAATCTCAAGACTATCAAGGGATTCTAGAGAGAAATGTGCTGGCCAGTGTCAGAAAGCTGGGTCTCAGTCGCAGGTCATGGGTCTTGCAACAGGACAATGACCCAAAACACACAGCTAAAAACACCCAAGAATGGCTAAGAGGAAAACATTGGACTATTCTAAAGTGGCCTTCTATGAGCCCTGACCTCAATCCTATTGAGCATCTTTGGAAGGAGCTGAAACATGCTGTCTGGAAAAGGCACCCTTCAAACCGGAAACAACTGGAGCAGCTTGCTCATGAGGAGTGGGCCAAAATACCTGCAGAGAGGCGCAGAAGTCTCATTGACGGTTACAGGAATCGTTTGATTGCAGTGATTGCCTCAAAAGGTTGTGCAACAAACTATTAAGTTAGGGGTGCCATCATTTTTGTCCAAATTTTTTTTTTTATAATTCCGTTGAAGCATGGTTGAAAAGCAATGTCTGACTTTCATTGGTTAACATTCATAGAATTCTTATTTATTATTACTTTTGTCAGATTACCAACAATTTTGTCCACGTGTGTAACTTCAATTCTCTATACTGTATGTATGTTCTGTACAATAAAGTTGACTTTGACTTATTAGTACTGGCTTGGACCCCTTTTGCCTTCAGAACTGTCTTCAGAATGACCTCACTGTCATGTTCAAGAAAGCAGTGTGAGATGATTTCAGCTTTGTGACATGACGAGTTACACTCTGCTCATAAAGGGATGGACACGGTCAAGCTGTGGGATTTAAACCATGCTCAAGTGGTACTAACCGGCCTAAAGTGTACCACGAAACAGTATCTCCCTCACACTATCAACACCAGCCTGAACCGCTGATGCACGGCAGAACGGATCCATGGTTTCATGTTTGTGCCAATTCTGACCCGACCATCTGAGTGTCGCAGCAGAAATCGAGACTCATCAGACCAGGTGACGTTTTTTCCAGTTTCCTTTGGTGTCTGATGTTGGTGAGTCCATGTTACCTGTAGCATCAGTTTCCTGTTCTTATCTGACGGGAGCGACTTCAGGTGTGGTCCTCTGCTGCTGTAGCACATCTGCTTCAAGGTTCCACGTGTCATGTGTTCAGAGACGCTCTTCAGCAGACCTCGGGTGTAACGAGATGTTATCCTGTAGGAGTCACTCCTCATCCTGCTGTAATTCGTTTTTATATACAATGCCTTGATCAAAAAATGTTCAACATAACATGAAATAGGGTTAGGGTTGGGTGTGTGTGCGTGTGACTATTTTTAAATCCTATTTCAACCATTTGTAGAAGGTGTTCTGATCAATCTCACCCACTGTGGAAAGAACTCTTGGCAATCCTGCTTCTTCAGGGACTATTTTATTCCTATCCTCCCACAGTCTTCTGTAATGAGCCTGACGTTTCATTTTCTCCAGAATTTGTTCATGACGACCCTGACCAGGATAAAGCATTTAGTGAAGGTAAATGAAAGACCACTGTAAGTGCATCACCACCGCCATGGCCTTTAGTAAGAGCTTTACGCTGGTCAGGGCCGCGGTGGACCCGGAGTGTTCCGGATGTTTTCAGGCAGCAGAGATCAGAGAAACCAGAAGAAGCCCACACAGACACATGAAGAAAAACATGTGTGTGTGTGTGTGTGTGTGTGTGATGCCCTGTGATGGAACTGGCATTCCTTTAAAGACAGTTCCATGCCTTTGTCCATCAGCCAGGATGAAGACACACTGTAAACCCAACCAGGACGAAGCTGACGATAAAGAAAATCCAATTACACAGATTTTACTCGTGTTCTCACAGAGACTGAAATGAGTTCATCAATATTTTCATGGCTTTGACACAAAAGGCTTTCAAACACCTCATCATTCCCGAGTTCTCTCTCAAGCAGCAAAAATCTGTGGTGTTTACATCAGTTAATTTTTTAAGAAAGGGAAAAAAACAATATGAGTTCAAACCCAAACAAGTCTGAGACATATAATAACAATAACAATAATAATAATAATAATAATAATAATAATATCAGAGGACTGAGTGTTTTACTTTCTGAACCTCTGACAACACTGCTGGTGTAAATAATCGTGGCAGAGACGCACTGCACATCACATCATCGCTCACTTTCACAGAAATAAAAACTTTACCACGAGTATTTGTTCAGTGAATGGGCCGAAAGACAAAGTGGTGTTAATGGTGTTGTGTTCACAGGGAAGGTTCAATTAAATTTTATTTGTATAGAGCCTTTAACAGTGGTCATTGTCGCAAAGCAGCTTTACACAATCAAAAATCAATTAAAATAAATGAGATGTACGGAAAAACAGCAGCCGCTCAGTATGAGGAAGAAACCTTGAGAGGAAGCAGACGCAACGGGAAATTTACATAAAGTAAAGCCTTTACATCACTGTAGTACAGTCGTGGCCAAAGGTTTTGAGAATGACACAAATATTAGTTTTCACAAAGTTTGCTGCTAAACTGCTTTCAGATCTTTGTTTCAGTTGTTTCTGTGACGTACCACATGAGAATATGACTTCGCCCCAGTCCTCAGCAGTCCATTCGCCATACTGTTTGCAGAAGATCAATCTGTCCCTGATGGTTTTTTGGAGAGAAGTGGCTTCTTTGCTGCACTTCTTGACACCAGGCCATCTTCCAAAAGTCTTGGCCTCACTGTGCGTGCAGATGCGCTCACACCTGCCTGCTGCCATTCCTGAGCAGCTCTGCACTGGTGGCACTCCGATCCCGCAGCTGAATTCTCTTTAGGAGACGATCCTGGCGCTTGCTGGACTTTCTTGGACGTCCTGAAGCCTTCTTAACAAGAACTGAACCTCTTTCCTTGAAGTTCTTGATTATCCTATAAATTGTTGATTTAGGTACAATCTTAGTAGCCACAATATCCTCGCCTGTGAAGACATTTTTATGCAACGCAATGATGCTGCACGCGTTTCTTTGCAGGTCACCAGGTTAACAATGAAAGAACAATGATTTCAAGCATCACCCTCCTTTTAACATGTCAAGTCTGCCATTCTAACCCAATCAGCCTGACATAATGATCTCCAGCCTTGTGCTCGTCAACATTCTCACCTGAGTTAACAAGACGATTACTGACATGATCTCAGCAGCTCCTTTAATGACAGCAATGCAGTGGAAAGGTTTTTTTTTTTTTTTTTTCGGGATTAAGTTAATTTTTATGGCAAAGAAGGACTATGCAATTCATCACGCTTCTGGAGTAGATGCAAATTGCTATTATAAAAACTTAAGCAGCAACTTTTCCAATTTCCAATATTTATGTAATTCTCAAAACTTTTGGCCACGACTGTAGATCTAAAGAACACCTTTAGGGTTTGATAAACACCTTAAATGTGTGTGTTGAAACTATATACAGACGTTGCTAGGCTCTCCCATGGTTTCACTTTGTGTGTTTTTGACTGAAGTAGCGTTCCTGTACACTCTGATTTATTATAAGCAAAAAAACATAGACATTTGGTTGATAGTGGAATTAACCTTTTTTTTTCTTTTTTTTATTTAGAGAGAATTTTTTATGCATAAATGCTTTATAAATTATAATGAAATGAACCTCTGCAAATGCAAATTTAAAGTGTGTTCTTATTTATTTATTTATTTATTATTAGTGGGTTCTGTAATTGTTTCAGAAAGTTTATCTCACATTGGAGACTGGGTGTCGGGTGTTACATGTGTGAGATGCTCGCGTGTGTAATATGATGAACGCTCGCTCACACTGCACGGGAACCAGTATCTGCCTGTGCTCAGCTCTTACAGAAACCAGTTTAAACAGTGAAGGCCTTTCACCTCTAACTCTCCGCTCACATGTAAATAATCATCACCAATCAACTGATCAACCGTCTCACACACACACACACACACACACACACACACACACACACACACACACACACACACACACACACGTGTAAACCATATTTCTTTATTAAAGAATTAAGAAACTCCAAGCAGCATATTCATAAACAAAATAAGAGTCTCCCTCTGGTGTAATGTTACAGACTGCACTGTGATAGACTTCTTCCTTTCATTTAATCTTTATAATGAATATTATCTGTTTGTTTTTTTCCCCCTTCCATCAGTGTAAGGGAGTCAGGGCAGTAAAAGCAGTGAGCATACGGCTGTCCCTAGGACAAGGTCGGACATCATCGTCTCCACCACCGGGCGGCGTTTCAGGGTGTAACACAGTGTAGTATGATATCGCTTTGGTTAACATCAGAAACTACTGGAACACACACGAGATACTCAGGTTGCGACCGTGATTTGAAGATGTGCAGCGCTGATGCCAGGACTCGGGTCTCGTCCGCTCAGGAAAAGGAGTGTCCTTATTCAACTTCCGAACGTGAGAAAGTCAGCTGAGTCTTCAGGGATTACAGCGGAGAGACAGAGCGAGACAGAGAGAGAGAGAGAGAGAGAGAGAGAGAGAGAGATCTACACCTGCTGTCAGATGTTTGGCCTCCATCACTCGTGTTAAACATGAAGCATGGTGGAGAAAGAGCAGGTCAATGAACACAGACTGATTCTCAGGCCGAGGTGGAAACCAAGCAAAAAACAATTACACATTAATAGAAAAGACAAGGACCATAAGTGCAGTTACGCAATTCATATTTCTGGGCAACATCTTATTGTGACGCAAAGTCAGTCGTAACGGTGAGGGGAGAGAACCTGGCGAAAAACACACCCCATCCTCCTCCAAAGAAATTCCTCACAATGACACAATCACATTTCCTCAGTGTAAAACTCTACACTCATTTCCATGAGAAAAAAAAAAAAACACAAAGAGGAAAAGAAGAAAAAAGAAAAACATGACATTCATCACAGCGTGTCCTGTTTCATACCTTTTATATTTTAGATTTGTCTTTACAGAGTTTGTGAATGATAAAACCTTTTTCATTTATTTGCAGTTTACTCAGAAAGAAAATATCTCTGTATGTTACATATGTTACTGTATATCGTCACAAATATGAAAAATAAACATTATCACTATCATCACACAGTTCGCATTCATCAAGCAGCCGTACATCAGGAAAACAGATCGGACCCAATACCGCACCAGAGGGTTTTCTCAGCTTTCTGCTTCAGGTGAACCTTGTGCTCGGGGCCTTCCAGCCTCGCTCGACCTCACACAGCCTTCGCGCTAATACTAATGCTAATGCTAACACCATCCAGAATCAAACTCAAAAAAAAAAAAAAGCAAAAATGGAAACAGCTGAACATTCGAACAGAGACGACGCTCTCTTGGGTCTAAAGAATAACTGGGAGTTTAAAAATAGAAAGAAAAACTGGGTGCAAAACTGATTAATTAATCTTCATTATGATTCATAATGAAGTGAAATGTGTGATAATCTGGTAAGAAACTGCGGAGAGACATCTTTTTTATTTCGGCACTTAGAAAACAATCACAATGATTTTGCGTCTTTATCCATAGAGAACAAAATTTACAAAGCCATTTAAACAGTCTCCTTAAAGTCCTCTTTTTAATTGTTTCTTTTTTTTATTATTTTCATTTAGTTTTTGTAACTCAACTCCAAAAATTGAGAATATTCAAAATACACTTTAACTCACTTCGCTCTTTTGTTATTTACACGTATTTACAAGAAAAGATCTTTTTTCATGTTTTTTTGTATCTATATTAAAAATCTCCTCCGCCCTTACATGTGTGTATGTGTGTGTGTGTGTGTGTGTGTGTGTGTGTGTGTATGTTTTTTAAATTTTTTTTTACTTTGTTCTTTTTATACATTACACCCCCAGTCGTACTGCCACAGCCTGCCTCTCCCACAAGAAAGCCGTCCCCTTGTGGCCTCAGATGGACGTGCTATGGGTGGGGTCAATGGCTTCGGGGATGGGTCCTCCTGGAACCGGTGGGTAGGGCAGTGGCATGGGCGTCTTGCCGGGGCTCTGCCGGAAGAGACCCCCGTTGGGGGCCCTGTGTTTGCACTGGATGGAGGAGGGCATGGTGGAGCTGCCCAGGGGCAGCGGGAGTGCAGTGCCAGGCCCTGGTGCCAGTGTCCTGCCCACTCCATGGGCTTGCTCTGGCAGGAAGGTGCTCACGGAAAGAGCCGTGCCCACGAAATCCCGGCCAGCTTCCCGTGCCGCCTGGCCCGGCTGCATGCCACCGATGTCCAGGGCAGAGATCTCGATAGATGGCCCGGGGATCTGCTTGTGCGCCATGTCCTCGTCTATGAGACTGTTCATGCGCCGATGCACCTGCTCCAGGTTCACCTCCTTGTCCTGGAGAGGGCGAGAGAAGGAAGAGAGAAGGAAAGGGAGGGAGGTTTTCTGAGAACTCTGAAGCTCCACGCAATTAGTTTTCTCTTGCTTTTCTCTTTTTGCTTTGCTTTTTTTTTTTTCTTTTCTTTTTCTTGTTGGTCAACGTTCCACAATAAAAGGCCCAGTGGGAATTGCCTGCATAGCATCGAATTGAAGGAGAATTATAGAATGTGCACTTTGAAATCAAATTTGGCCAATGGACAGGAAAATGTGTTAGCTAAGCGAGACCAGGATTAGGGATCAGTGCGAAACGTGAAATAACACTAAAGCACAGGTATAAAATTAAACGGGACTCGGGGGGACTCTTATTCTGTGAAGTCTTATCATTGGCTGGATGGTTTTATTTTATTATGATTAGCCTCACGTTGGAGCCAGTGGAAATGATTTACTGAGAGCTTTTATGCTTCAGCAGTGAGTTATGATCTTGTTTATACATCATAATGATAAATGAGTAGAGACTGTGATATTAGAGTGACTAGTTACTGTAAATGCAGTGATTTATCCTCGGCGTCTTTATTTATTCTCGTATCTTTAGGGCAATGTCAGTGAGATCCGTCTTCCTACTGATCTGAGTCTTGAACTCACATATGTAGAGTTTGAACACATGATCGATCCTATTGTGCTGTTGAAGCGCATGCTACATACGGCGGCACCGTCACTCAAGTGTCGCTCAAACTGTAGTCTTGCGTCTCGCTGTGGATCTGTAATGTTTAATCGAACAATGTGTATTAAAACTGACCCTGACTTTACTGACTGGTCTAATTCACACAAACTGGACTGGGTCACTTGGCCAGGAACCAGGACGCCCCAGTTTAAGGACGAGCATAGATTTCATAGAAGTCAAAATATACACACCCACACACACACACACACACACACACACACAATTCAGTCTGCGTGAGCTGGTCATATTTTATGTACAATCAATCTCTTAGCCCTTTTCCACTAAAGTGAAGCAAGTCCATGTCTGGTGCCGGTTCAATAGCGAACCTCCTAAGAACTGGTTTAGTTTTTCCATGGAGTCACGCCTTTCACTCTGATTTCTTTCCTGAGAATGCTAGTGGTGAACACAACAACAACAACAACAACAACAACAACAACAACAATGCTGAACTTCAGCAGAGCTTCGCGAGCAGTTCTCCCGGCTTTAACAATCCTAGAAAGCATTTGAGCTGCCCTTTGCATATTGAATAAATTTTTTAAAAGTCGCCGGTCACAAACTTTCAGCTTCTGGTGATAATCCCGCCCCCAGCCCCTGACGTAAACAGCGCTTAGTTCTGACCCAGCGAAGTGTCTGCGCCACCATGGTAACGTTATTTTCTGTCTGAGTGGGGACGGTGCTTTGTCTGTCTGAAAACAAAGACCTAGCTCCTAGCGAACTCGCTCCGGAACCGTCTCGGTGAAAAAGGGATCTCTGTAGGTTTGTTGTTAAACTGAGCCAAAGCACAGAGCCGCAGTGCTGCAGAGACGTCGTGTGTTCTAGAGATCTGATGAATGAAACAGAAAGAGGAACGTCACGAAACTCTGGATCATTTCATTTTGTAAATTATCTTTTTGTAAATTGTCTTTTTTTAATCACGCACCAGCTCCGTGTCATCTCAGCTCAGGTCAACAAGCTTTTGTGATTCCTCTTCGCACTTTGTAGAGGCTTGTTTAGCCATTTCTATCGCTGTACTGCATATGACTGACCGTCTGAGGACGCTTTCAGTCTCACACACCTCAAACATATTTCTTTTGATTTGGACTCAACAAACAGACTCTTGAACGTCCCGATCCTTGTCTCGGGCTCTAGTATCTGTCCCTCAGTCCGGTACCTGTTCTGGTCCTGTACCTGTCCCTTAGCCCCGTGTCCTCTGCACGTCCTGACCCGTCTCCCAGCAGGCTCCTGAGGGCTGCTCCAGACAGCTTTAATCTTGGATCCACATTCTGTCTCACACACTGTCCCTGATCTCCACCCTCGCTCTGCAGGTCCAGCTCCTGAGACAAACCCCCGAGCTCAGGGATGACGTCCGTCTGACTTTCACAGACCTGCCGAGCACCAAGATTGAGAATGCCTCGTCCTGACAATCAATAGTCCATGCAGAGTGTAAGGTGGAAATGTGTGTTTGTGTGTGTATTTTCTTTCTGGTGCGGCAAACAGAGCTTTTATTCACTTTCTAATTATCATTATTATTCCAACTGTTTGTAAAGTGCGAGGTTTGCCACTGTAACAAATACGTTTACCCTTTTGTCAAGATTAAATTAGACGGTAAAAAAACAAAACAAAAAACAAAACGTCCTTTCAGAAAGTGACCTTACGCTCTGACCTTCAAGCTAAAAAAGTCAAGTAGGGAAAAATATTAATACACTGAGATGGGGAAACAGGGGGTGGGGCTTCCCATGCAGGGGGTAAGAGTTCCTACAATATATGTAGAAATTACTTTGCATCTTAATCCAATAAAACAAGATGTGGAGCTCGAACAGGAAGTGTGTGAAGGTCAGCAGGTCATCACTGAGCTCCTTCTGGCTCCCGCTCATCCTCACTGTCTCATCTTTTCCTGCGTGGTGTTCCATTACACACATTACTAATGCCCTGGGTCTTAGTGTGTGTGTGTGTGTGTGTGTGTGTGTGTGTGTGTGTGTGTGTGTGTGTGTGTGTGTGTGTGTGTTTTAGTGTAAAGCTGGACTGTAGTTGTGGCCCTGCCTTTATGGTAAGTCCTGATGTATAAATCACATACTGTTATCTCTGGCTTCTGTGATTTACACACACACACACACACACACACACACACACACACACACACACACACACACACACACAATACTGTTCTTGCATGCTTCTTGCATTTTGTGTTTTTCTAAAGCAAATATTGCTTGTTTAGTTGTGATTTTACATTTCATAAATCTTTGACCTGATTGTTTTCTGCTACAGAAGGTTTATTTTAGTAAACTGCCTAAGTTGCGTAAGTATTCAGCCCCTGAACTTCTCCACGTTTTGGAAGGATAAAGCCTGGAACTGAAATGCACTGAGCTGGGATTATGTCACAAGTTTACACAAAGCCTGGTCTAAGACGGAAAAGGGAGAAGTGAACAGAATTCATGAAACTATTTTTCAATAAATATGATTTATAGACAGTGATATTGTCTGCTCTGATGAGACCAAAACCTTCAGGTCTCGGTACAGAGGGCCGACAGAACCCCCACTGCGCTGTGAAGCACGGTGGTGTGAGCATCATGCTGTGTGATTACTTTTCACCAGCTCGGGTCAGGGTTAAGATGTTGGCAAATACAGCTGTATGATAACAGAACTCTATATAATGGCTCTGTGAGGTTCTGACCCGGATCAGCAATTTAAGTCCATTTCAGATTCCAGAATGTAATAGCATAACATTGTAAGGAAAATACAAGGGGGTGAATACTTTTGCACAAATTCAGTGTTTTGTTACTGAACCATATTTAGATGTATTTTTTACAGGGCTGATGTTGGTCTAATGATCGTACCATCAAACAGAATAAAAAGGGCTGTGTTTCTAATGACCCACTGTTTGTTTGTTTGTTTGTTTGTTTGTTTTCTCCCTTGCCCCGCCCCTCATTCTCGACCCAATCGCACAGCACGAGTTCTATTCTGACCTGTGTCAATAGCCTCTGTTTCATCCCAGTCTCTCTCTCTGTCTGTCCAAATGTCCTTGCTCCCCTCCGATGACGCAGTAGCAATATCATTATATCTCAATGGATCTGAAACCCTTCTCACTCTGTAATCCTTAGTAACCTGCACAAGATCATAAACATATCAAGAAGAATAAGAAAAATTGAAATTTCAACTCTCCACATTGACATTTATAACGCACTGACTGACTACGTCTGATTGCTTCAGTGGGTTCTGGCCCATGCAAGCATCCTGTCTGACCACACTTTAGTTTAAGGATCCAAGTCACGCCTTCGGAGGCTGCTGCATGCACGGCTTACAGGCTGTAACGCCACGCTTTGGTCATCGGAGTCATAGAAATAAACAGTGCTTTGGCCGATTTGATGGATGGAGTGATCGTTTAATTATGATGGCGAATATGAATTGTTAATAATGAAAAGATGTTATATTTAATTTTATTTTAATTAAATAAAAACAATGACAAAGCAACAAATTTCCAAATCTCTGATATCATCTCAGGATGAAAATTCCTGCAATGACTGAGTGAAGTGGAATAAAAAGGCTGCTACAGCACTTTCTCCAAAACAAGGAAGGCTTCAGTCTAATCATGAATCTAAACAAATCAGAGCTACAGCTGCTGCATAACAAGTGCTGCATCTAAGATGAAATAGTGCCCCCTAGTGCCTGGCGGTAAAACGGGGAATGTCGGCGTGACAAGCAACGGAATTATGTCCTCGTGCGATTTTTTCGTTTTTAAGATGGAAAGGGACCAATTTTGATTTCATCAGAGCACACCTACAGCTGCGTGTACTGGAGTTCGACTAAGTCTGGGCTCGCGTCTGCGGCCGGATCCGTAAAGTAGAGTGTGGCAGTATCATCAGCCCTCCCGGCCCTGTGCTCGGTCACCTCTTTGGGCTGCTCTCGCCGGCAGTGGCTGCTGCTGCTGCTCCAGAACGTCTCCAGGGCGGCCACCAGGCAGGCCAGCACGAGGCCGGCGGCCAGCACGCAGAAGACGCCGGCGAAGCTGTGCAATTTGAGTGAGCGCCCGTCAGACGGCGCCCCCCGCTGGCTGCCCGGATCACAGCGACCCGAACGAGGCCACCACTTTTGTTTCAACACATCCAGGTCACCCTTCTCCTGCAGCTCCAGGATCCTACAAAGAAAACAGCAGAGGCACGGTTACAGAATTTCTCCCCCCAAAAAGCTGATTTTATATGAGCTGGCCGTTAGTGTGTCTGAAATCGGTTCACACTAAAATCAGTTCACACTAAAATCTGGTCACAGCTTTGAAAAGCTAGCAGCTTTAACCGCAGTCAGAGTTTACCCTCAATAGTTTATGTTAGGATCGTTTCCCGCATACAGACTTGACTTAACTTAATTTCACGAGCGGTCCATTCAGATGATTAAGTCTTTAAGGTTGCCAGGTTTTTTTTTTGTTTTTTTTTTACATAGTGCTCTCTTGGCACTTTTTCAACCGGCCATCTTCTCTAACTTGTGTTTACACCTGAGAAATTATGAAATGGTGGATTGAAAATGCAAATCAATAAAGTAGAGATTTTTTTTTTTTTTCTGTAGATTGCGGAGCCTCGTCTCCGATGCTGTCGTGTCTGATCGCCTGTATGTAGAGAAAACACACCCAAGTCCAGAGCTTTGCAGATTTATTGTCTCAGAATGGCAAATGTATGTATCGGAATTTATTTATATTTCCACATTTGAGTAAATGTACATCAGAGAAGGCAATCAAGTTCACAGCTTTAGTCCAAGCCTCATAAAAAATAGATTTTAGACTTGACTTGCATCTCGTCGTTTATGAGTTCTGACCCGAGTCTGACTTGAATCTGATTCGCCTTTCGTCTGTCAGTGTTAGAATGTGTAAAGTTGCTTTATTTCCTGTATTTATTTTGGACTACAGCCTCCCTGCTACATCACGGGTCCGAACATTTACCCTGACATACAGTATTGATGACATCATTATCAACACAGGAAGGAAATAGTGACTCAAATAATCACTCATTGAGCTTCTCACAAAACAGCAAACTGTAAAGTGGACGGGTTACAACAGCAGCAGATCACATCAGGAACAGGAACCTGATATCACCCAAATGAGGATGGGTTCCTGTTGGGTCTGGTTCCTCCCAAGGTTGCTTGCTCATCGGAGACAAACTGGTCATTTGCATTTTTTACATTTCTATCCATAAGTTAAACATTCTGTAAAGCTGCTTTTCCACAATGACCATTGTTAAAGTGCTAAACAGATCAAATTGAATTGAAGTGAATCTGAGGCTACAGTGGGCAGAGGATCACTAAAACAGGACGGATGAAGGTTAAACAAAAAAAATTCTTTGGTCTTTTTCCCCGTCTTCATCTCCAGGGTGGCTGATCCTGAGCCCAGTGGATTTCAGACCTCAGCCTGCAGTCAGCTGATAGAGGAACAGCACTGGAACCGGACTGGAACCTGATCTGGACTTCTTTTCATTCGTTTTATTTTTTCTTGTTTAGAGACAAAATATAAACAAAATGTGAAAACAGAGACGGTCCTTTTGTTTAGTAACGTTCCTCCTTATGTAAATGCATAGCACCAAAACTGCTGAACATCTCTACTGTACATTACACTACAAACAGGTCTCATTACAACAAACTTCATTTAATCATCTGTGTAAATTCAAGCTGTAGCCATTAAAAGCCAGAGCATTTTAGCCATTTTTCTTAATGATTATTTTTTAATATGTATAGGAGTCAAGATTGTGCAATATATAGCCATGGTCAAAATATTTGAGAATGGTCCACATATACATTTTTCACAAACTCAGCTTTTATAATGAAAATGTGCATTTACTCCAGAATGTTATGAAGAGTGATCAGAAGAAATCTCTCATTGCCATAAAAATAAACGTAACACATACTCCTCCCCACACCAGCAAAAAAAACAAAAACAAAAACAAAAAAACCATGAGAGTGTTGACGAGGACAAGGCTGGAGATCACTCTGTCATACTAATCGAGTTAGAAAAACAGACTGGAAGCTTTAAAAGGTGGGTGGTGCTTGAAACCATTGTTCTTCCTCTGGTAACCATGGTTACCTGCTAGGAAACACGTGCAGTCATCATTGCTTTGCACAAAAGCGGATTCACAGGTAAGAGTATTTCTACAAGTATGATCAAACCTAAAGCAACTATTTATCATGTCATCAGGAAATTTAAGGATAGAGTTTCAGGACGCTTAAGAAAGTCCAGCAAGCTCCAGGATCGTCTCCTAAAGTCGATTCAGCTGTGAGATCGAGGCACCACCAGTGCAGAGCTTGCTCAGGAATGGCAGCAGACATGTGTGAGAGAGCATCTGTAGATTCAGTGAGGCGGAGACTTTTTGGAGGATGACCTGGCTGAAAGAAAGGCAACAAAGAAGTCACTTCTCTCCAGGAACAAACATCGGGGACAGAGTGATCTTCTGCAGCAGGTACTGGGATTGGGCTGCTGAGGACTGGGGTAAAGTCATTATCTCTGATGAATCCTCTTTCCGATTGCTTCTGACATCTGGAAGAAAGTTTGTCCGGAAAGGAAAGAGTTGAGCACAACCATCAGTCCTGTGACACGCCAACAGTAAATCATCCTGAGACCAGTCAAGTGTTGGGTTTCTTCTCAGCCGAGGGAGTGCGCTCACTCAAAAGTTTTCCTAAGAACACAGCCATGAATAAAGTACGGTACAGAATTATCCTAGGAGAGCAACTTCACACAACCATCCAAGAACAGTTTGGTGATGAACAATGGCTTTTCCAGCATGATGGAGCTCCTCACCATGAGGCAAAAGTGTCTCGGGGAACAAGACATGGAACTTTTGGGTCCATGTCATAGAAACTCCCCAGACCGTAATCCCACTGAGAACTTGTGGTTGATCCTCAAGAGCCGGGTGGACAAACACAAACACACAAACATACAAACTCCAAGCACTGACTATGTACGAATGGGCTGCGCCATCGGTCAGGGTGTGGAACAGGAGGTGATCGACAGCATGCCAGGGAGAACTGCAGGGGTCTTTATATAAACTTCATGTAATTGTGAATAAAAGCCTTTGACTCTTATGAAGTGCTTGTAATTATACTTCAGTAGACCAGAGTAACATCTGACACAAGATATTAATTGTGCAATATTGACAAGTGACCATATTTAGTGTGCAATAAAGCATTCAAAAAGGTGAGTGTGTTTTAGGACTCTTTTTATTTTATTGTATTAGATTTGATTCTATCTGTTTCTATTTCTTTATTTATGACTCTTTCCTTTCTACTGGATAACAACCATGTGGAACTGTAACCACGAACGAGCAATTTCCCTCTGGGATTAATAAAGTTCTTGAATCTTGAAGATCTACAAACACTGAAGCAGCAGACTTTGTGAAAATTAATATCTGTGTCATTCTCAAAATTTTTGGCCCCTGGCTGTAGTGTCACATATCCACGTTTTCAGCAATATGATGAAATTAATTTGATTTCATATTAACCAATTATACAATCATGACTTAGCAAAAAACATTGTCGCAAAGAAATAGCGCAGGTTCATAGCTTAATGGCGTCTTTCTTGGTTTGATGTCCCAAGCCTTTGCCGTCAACACACACTGACAGGACTCCTGTATAAGCATCTGTTTGGTTTTTTAATCGGCCAGTGACCGGTGCTGTGTGTCTGACTATGGTCTTGGCGCTTGAGGTTTAACGGTTAACGTCAGAACTGCACGGAACTGAGACATTTTGGTGAAATTCCAACAGCACTTCACATTTCATTATTCTGAGGTCTGAACTCTGGATAAACTTGGAGCAGAAACACGATCTGAGGCTGTATTGTGTACTATCCCATCCCTTCTTACAAAAGTGAATTCAAATAAGTCTGTCTGGGTACAAAATAATGAGTCTAAACACAAAGAGTAAAAGTAAAGCTGCTGCTTAAAAAAAATAAAAAATAAATCATTTTTGTATCTTTCTGAATGCTTCAGCCCCAAACAGTGAAATTGCAGAGACGCATAATAGTTTGATTTTGTTTAAAAACACACACACACACACACACACACACACACACACACTGGCTCACACACACACATCTTGCTGGAGCTTTATTTCTGCACTTTCTCACTATGACTTAGTAAACATTGCATACGGTATGTATGATCACTGTACAGTATCTAAGCAGAAAGCGTTTATCAGGCACGTTTTTGCTCTCAAAGTGACTTCATGCACCAGGTTTAGGATGTTTAGTAAAGCAGCGCAGGTTAGAACGCTGCAACAAGCTTCAACATCTCTTTTCAACTTCACACTTGAACACATGCAGAGTGAAGATAAAGAAGATGCACAGAGAGACGACACACACGGTGGCGTTCAAAGACCTTCGGACGTTAAGTTTTGTTGAGGCTGTAATCACAGCAGGCTTTATAATGTCGCCATCAGCTCGTAGGCATCAATAGCGTCGCTCGTTCTGTCGAGCTTTCGAGCAGTGAGTGCGGCCAAAGCGCACATTTCTGTACGTCTGAACAACAAGAGTGATTTTAATTCAAGTGTAAATTGATTTAAACAAACTGCGGTCAAAAATAAAATGAAATAAAACAAGCGGAGACTTTTCAGCGAAGGGTTTTAAACAGGGAGTGAGACAATACGCCATCTTTATCAGCTGCTAGTGTGAGAGAGAGAGCGGGAGAGAGAGAGACGAGCAATTTCCAGGCTGGAGAGAGGAACACGCCGAGCCAATTGAGAGAGCTGCAGATAAATGGGAGCAGGGTGGGAATGGAGGATGATGGGACAGAAAAGGGAAAGTAAGATGAATCCCTCTCTCTACAGAAGATGACACGCTGGTTCATGGGCCTATTAGCCGCCGAGACGCTCCCAGCTGTCCCGCGGGGTGTTAGCATGGAGCTGGATTTACTCAGGGATTGGATTTCCCTGAAACCAAATAGTTTATATCTAAAACTAAGAGGACGTGATCCGAATCCAGGAGCTACTTTTAATCTTTACTGTACTTTGTGAAATACTCAGAGAAAAAACAAATCGGCAGCGTCTGACCAATCGGAATTCAGCACTCAGAGTCGCGGTACAGAGGGTTCGTCACCGCCATCAGTTTTGTCAGTAATTATTAATCTTCATTCCAGTTCCGGCTGCCCAAAGTGACAGAAATGATCGACTATATAACATATTGAAGTATTAATTAGGTAAGAATGTCGGAGAGAAAAATCGGCATGTTATGAAGTTAAGTTCTCCTTAATACTTCACTCTCGTGTAAGGACCTGAGCGGATTGCATAAGCTTCCAGCACGCAGTAATCGCTGGCAGTCTGCGTTGCAAGCTGTTGAGTCATGCTAGGATATTCTTGATAGATCAATATGAAATCATATGAAGGCAGTTGAGAGACAAAACCCGCTCTCCTGGCTGCCCAAACACAGAAGAAATATGATTATGCAGTTTTAATTGGCTACAAGCAATTATGCGGAGATTTGTATAATCTGCTCGCATCTGTTACGTTCACAAACTGATCAATTTGTAACGAGTAAAAAAAACTCAGTGCCGCAAAAACTGATAGTAACAAATCAGAGCTCTGCACATGTAATTTGTCTGATAATGACACCTCGCTATCATTTCCCATCATTTCCGCTGTTTGATCTTTACCAGAGCACTTCATTCTCATTTCATATTTCTAATCACCCAAGGACAGGTACTATTTACCCTTCGTTCATTTTGCTTCTCTTAACATCTAGAGAACCTTTCACTTTCAGGAAAACATAACAGTATCATGAAAAATCACCTCATCATGAAAGTAGAAAAGAATTAAAGGTAGAGTAGGAAAGGGAGGAGAATGATGGAGAGAGTGGACGGGTGGGGACAGAGGGACAGGTGGAGAGAGGGGGACAGGGGGATGGGTGGAAAGAGGGGGGGACGGGTGGGGACAGAGGGACGGATGGAGAGAGGTGGATGGGTGGGGAGAGGGGGACGGGTGGGGACAGAGGGACAGGTGGAGAGTAGTTGATGGGTGGGGACAGAGGGACGGGTGGAGAGTAGTGGACGGGTGGGGACAGAGGGACGGGTGGAGAGAGGTGGATGGGTGGGGAGAGGGGGATGGGTGGGGACAGAGGGACAGGTGGAGAGTAGTGGACGGGTGGGGACAGAGGGACGGGTGGAGAGAGGGGGACGGGTGGGGACAGAGGAACGGGTGGAGAGTAGTGGATGGGTGGGGACAGAGGGACGGGTGGAGAGAGGGGGACAGGTGGGGACAGAGGGACGGGTGGAGAGAGGGGGACGGGTGGGGACAGAGGGACGGGTGGGGACAGAGGGGGACAGGGGGATGGGTGGAGAGAGGGGGACGGGTGGGGACAGAGGGACGGGTGGAGAGAGGGGGACGGGTGGGGAGAGGGGGGCGGGTGGGGACAGAGGGACGGGTGGAGAGAGGGGGGCGGGTGGATATTTACTTCTGGGAGAAGAGGTCTCGGTACGGGCTGCCGTGCTGGAGAGCGATGCCGTAACCCTTACTGCTCATGCTATTGCCCGAGACGGTGACGGTGCAGTCGTCGTCCGTCAGCGCTGCATACTCCACCACCGCCATGTCCCAGAGGAACGCGTAAGGGCCTTTCTTAGCCTGTGAGAGAAAAAAATGAAGAGTTGTGGTAATGCTAAGCTGATGCTAACATTCATTAGTCGGTTTGACTTAGCATAAGGCTAATCATCCCGGGAGCACTTCGAGTCATAATGTACACACCCTCAATATTACTGAAGCTGCTCCTGCGTAAAGTTTTCAATGTTACGGCAAACTCCCGGCAGCGCATCTAGACGATCATGTCAGGGTAATTAGAGTAAAGCAGCGCAGTTGAGGAGACCGGGCGGGCTCAGGTATTACCGTTTAAGTAATTAATAAGCTGCAGGTCAGAGGTGAAAACTGATCTTATCTCCTGTAAGAATAAAATAATGCAGCTAAGCTGCCAGCGCTGCGTGTAGGCTTCCAGCACTCCAGCTAATTAGTAGGACTGACAGGTTTCCTTTCAGCTGCTGGTACGAGTGTTTGCACAGAGACACAAAAAGAGACAGAAACAAAAAGCGTTTAGTGCAGAATGAAAAGGTGGACAGGAAGGTCGCATTACTGACGCTACCTAACGCAAACACTGAAACTAGCGAATAACAACACGCCGCGGCAATGCCATTCATTACAATGCTTAATCTGCTCATCAGAATAATGAGAGTGAGCGTCTGTAGGAGGAAGTTGTGAAACATCACAACACACCATTGTTCCTGAGCGGAGACTGTACGAGGAAATCTTTCATTCATCACTTTCAGATCAAAATGTTGTCAACTTTATTCTTCAACTGTGTAATTCTTTTATGGCGCAACAATTTGCTAATGTCACTTTTATCCATTTATAGCTACAGTTAATAGCGTTGAACATCTGTGTAACATCTGTATAACAAGTTCCTCTTGTCACTTACGTTATAGCAACTATAAATTCTCTTCATAGTCCCTCTTGAAGAACAAAAACAAAAAAAAAAACAACCAAAAAGCAAACTCTGTGCTGAAAATGTCATAAATTAAAGCTTTGACTTTAGACTTTGGCACTGGGGCTCCTTTCTATTGTATGTTACTATGGAAACCATAAGTTGTTAGAACAAGTGATGAACAGTGCAGGAAATCACCTTATGACCATTTACATTTACATTTGAGCTTTTGGCAGACGCCCTGATCCAGACTGACTTATATTTTAAGGGCTTTTGCTCAAGGACCCAACAGTGGCAATTTGGTGGTGCTGGGGATTGAACCTGGGACCTTCCGGTGCCTTAACCACTGAGCCAACCCTGACCCCGCCCCCCGACCAATCAGATTCCAGATTCAACCTGAATCGAAAGTCTGCATTCATGTTGTTACCTTGCGGATGCCTTCTGACGGACTGGACACGGAGTAGTCCTGTCCGTTATTTTTGCTGATGGTCCTCCACAGCTCTGAGTACGTGCTGTCCTGCTCCAGTGGGTTTGTACCCTTGGCTCTGAAATAGTCATATACCGCCGAGTCCCGCACGGTACCGTAGTCCAGGTCCACCTGTCGCGCCAGATCCTGAAACGTCCTGTATGAGAGAGAGAAAGAGAGAGAGAGAGAGAGAGAGAGAGATCATGTAATGGCTGAAGTGTCATGTAGAAATGAGGGTGAGATCGCGCAGTATGGAACTAGAAACCCGCATACAGACTTAGGCTGCTGCTACCTGATGTCCTCTGTGGCACGAGCTTGTTGATGCTCTGCAGCTGTATAGAAGCTGATAGTTCTGAATTCTTTATCAGTGCTTCACGATGTTTCAGCTAAAAACCTGCCAGGAGCTTAGGACCAGGCTGTGTGTGAGTCTCTGAACAAAATCACGACCACAAACGTACACACACGACGGAACACAGGAATGTTTCAAGACCATAAAATGTATGTTTCAGTCTGTGGATTAAGCAACTGTTCACGTTCACAACAGGAATATAAAGAGCTTGAAATGTACTGGAAGGACAAGTCCTCTGTCCTCTACAAGTGTCCTTAACATTGTTAAACATCACAGTTCTGCTCATCCTCGCGCGTCTCGGGAATTCAGAGTGAAGGTGCCGTATCTTTACGCTCCGAGCTCTTGGTTATTCTTTGTCTATACATTTCTACTGCTGTTTTTTTCTCTCTCTCTTTTTTTCCTGAAGGACGGTGCTTCCACCACTCCTGCATCGAACCAGCAATGCGTAGCTCTTCCTTAAAAGAGCGTCTTTAGACAAAGTCCTGAGCAGCGGTTAAGGATGAGAGCTTAAACCTCAGCCGCGTCAGAGATCACGATCTGTTGCTTGGCTCTGTGTTTGCGCTCAATCTTTTCTCTCATCCATCATTCACTTTGAATAAAAGCAGCAGGAAGGATGAATAAAAGAACACAGGAACACAATGTTTACAGGCCTGTTGGTCCTCACTTTCAGTAAGCATCACATTTTGAAGGCTTCCCTCAGGTGCTGCGCATCACATCCTCAGCCTGCCGTTGTTGTGTTGTGATCCATCCTAATGAAGCGTCTTGAACGAGCGAATGTTCATGTTCATGGTCTCCTCGCTGACGAACGAGAGACTTCCATGGTTCAATGATGATGATGAAGATGACGAAGATGAGTAGGCCACCTGAGTAGGCCTTTTAGGGCTATATATATATATATATATATAAAACACGGTATAAAATTTTTTGGACGTGTTGTTGTAATAAAAGGGGAAAATTGATGCAATGAACCAAACAAAAACTGTTTTAAAGTGACAATAAAGGTATTTTTAATCATTCCAAGTCCGAGTCCACTGTGAGGATCCATGACACTGTCCTGAGCTGAACATGCACGTTGTATTAAAACCCAGGAAAGGCAGTGTTAAGAGATAAAGCTCTCTGTTCAAATCACTGCCTCATATGTTTAAACAGTTTTATAACATTGTGGTTGTGCGGGCGTTTATTTATTTTATTTTTTTCTGGTACATTTTATTCATTCAGCTGTGTGTGCTTGGAAAATAGCCCAAGGAAACTGCGCCTCCTGAGAAGCTCGAGCAGCAGAGGAGAGCGTGGAGAGAGGGAAAAGTGCAGAGATGAAGGCAAGCCCATGGAGGTGAAGGCATAAAAAAAAAGAAGAGTTTAAAGGGGAACCCCTGGAGGAGAACAGTGGCAAAGGGAATTCCTGAATCCTACATAAAATCTGTTTATATAATCGGAGCACAGCAGTCAGAGCGAGAGTAAAACCACACACTGAAATATTACAGCATCAGACCGCGCACGCTTCACTCACCACGCCAACGAGCCGACATACACACACCCGTTTCATCTTTTCATCATTTGTACCAGAATCCAAACCACAGCCTCCAATTTTAATATCCATAAAACAGAAAATATTTAAAATGGCCACAAAAAAAAAAAAATCAATTGAAGACCTGAATGTGAAAATGGTTGAGTGGATGAGTGATGGTCTGAGGCTGGCCCGATTCAAGGTCCAGAATTGATGATGTTCTTTATTGTCATTTCTCTGCAGTGTGTTCATGAAAAAAGAAAAAGAAAAAAGAAATGCTGTTTCAGCGCAGGGTAATAGATTATACACAATAAAGAAAATCTACCAAAAGTTGTGGAAAAAGTAAAGCGGTTAAAAATGTATAAATGAAATATGAATTTACTATAAACCTCGTTAATGATACAGCTGACAACAGGAACAGGATGAAGCGAAAGTAAACAAGCTAAAAGCAAACAGCGCCAGAGCGAGATCAACATGTAGTCTGAAAGAGCAGTTAGATCTGAGCGAGTGATCTGATTGGACGAGAGGCGTTATTCCACCCGAGTGCTGATAACAGACAGTAACGGCACTGTGAGTGTGACTGTGTGTGTGACTGGGCGTGTCCCAGGTGTTGTCCAGCGGTTAATGACACTGACTATGTGTGTGTGACTGGGCGTGTCCCAGGTGTTGTCCAGCGGTTAATGACACTAACTGTGTGTGTGACTGGGCGTGTCCCAGGTGTTGTCCAGTGGTTAATGACACTGACTGTGTGTGTGACTGGGCGTGTCCCAGGTGTTGTCCAGCGGTTAATGACACTGACTGTGTGTGTGACTGGGCGTGTCCCAGGTGTTGTCCAGCGGTTAATGACACTGACTGTGTGTGTGAGTGGGCGTGTCCCAGGTGTTGTCCAGTGGTTAATGACACTAACTGTGTGTCTCAGCGTGGGTGAGAGTCGGTCTGTACGGTCCGCAGTACTGAGGAGAGAGCAGCTGCCTGACCACGCCCACATTCACACCCAGTCACAGACGCACTTTCAGCAACAACACACATCTGATAACGTCACGTCGTCTTAAACAACACGCCTCACGTCTCTGCACTAATCACTTCTACGTCCTTCTGAATCGCCTCTGTGTTGTTTTTTAGGCCGAAGCTGATCTACAGTACCAGTCAAAAGTATGGACACACGGTCTAATGTTTGTTTTTTCTTTAGTGGTTTAGTTTCTATAAGAATACTCGGGATTTCAAAACGATGAAATAACACATATGTATTTGGTAACAACAAGTCCAACATGTAATTTGAAGATATGAAAGTCTTGTTTAGAAGAACGGTATTGCTTCAGTCGCGGGGAGGTATTTCTGCTAGGCGCGGGAGGATAGGTGTGGGCGGAGCAAAATAACTGTTTGAAGAAACAAATGATAATCAGTTGATAATAAATGGTGTTTGTGGAACTGTTGTGTAAGAGCGATATCACACTCGAGCTCGTGCTGTTGTACTGAATATCAGCACGGCTGACCTTGTGCTTAGCAACGTATCACAGCGCGATCATGAATATGATAATGATTAAGTTTTATAGATTAAGGTTCGTCTGCTGGTCCAGGTGATTATTATTATTATTTTTATTATTATTATTATTATTATTATTATTGCTACATTTTTCTAAACAGTTTTTTTTTTGTTGTTGTTAAGGACAATAATAAAGTTTTAGGCACGGGGACACGCGCCGTCTATAGAATGTTTTATTTTATTTAAAGCATGTATTTGTTGCTCATCCTGTCTCCTACGGTTGTGAACTAATTATCTGAGTTAAAAGAACAAAGGAGAAAAAGACGAGGGTTTGAGTGATATCAGTAATAATGGAGACCATTAGATTCAGCTCTTTGCCAGATTACTTTTGGAAACTTACTGCAGATCTCATGGAATCAAAACCCCGTTCGATCAAACACTCGCGCACACACTGCACCAGTCCAGATTCTTCACCACCACCATCATCATCATCTTCGGTCCTCGATCGATCAGCGTTAGACGAAGTCAGACATGTCGAGAGCAACAAATGAGGCCCGAGGCTTCATCTGTCCTGAAAATGGGATGGCTATTTAAAAAGTCTATAGATCTCATCTCTCCGCTGGATAGTGTACATAGTATAATTATTGAATTTGAGCTGTTCGGTGTTCCTGATGGGTCTGTTCATCCACTTAATTGAATCATGGGGAAAAAAGGATGATTACTCTGCCCTCAGGGCCCGTTCTCCAAAAGAACCTCTTCATCAATAAATCAGGAAAATGACAGAACAGAGCAGAAGTAAACAAGAAAAAAAAGATTCCAGTCAAATTACGAATAAAAATCCAGCAATTAAAGCTGAAAGCAGACAAATGGCACATTAGTTTGGTGTTAATGGCGGCGTGTAGCAGCGACAGTCTGGGTTTCCTGCTGAGGCTTTCACACAGCTCAAGAGAAAAAAAAACTCACGCCAAGACCAAAAAAAAAAAAGTTTGCAAAAAATAACAACTGCAACTGATGAATAAAACAAAGAACACTGAGATTAGGAATTCTTTAAGAAACCGTAAAGGTTACACTCCGCCGTGCTGATGTGATGAGGCTCTGTAATCCAGGAAATACCACCCCGACAGTGTGTGTGTGTGTGTGTGTGTGTGTGTGTGTGTGTGTGTGTGTGTGACAGTATGGGAAACCCATCAGGTGTCCCTCTGGCTGAATTCTGCAGAAACGCTCCACAGTGAAATGATCTGTTTCTGTTTTGTTCCCGTCAGTTCCACAGTCTTACAGTTACAATCAACCATAAATACATTTCACACCGGATGAAGATCACTGGACAGATTCCTCACATCGCTCTCGTCACGCCTTCAAGGTGCTGCTCACGTCCCGTAGTGAAGGTCACAGACGTCTAAGGGAGCATTAAGTGAACACTTAATGCTGAGACACTTAATGCAGACGAACTCCAGGTGTGAGCTACAGGTCTTCACAACTTACAGGGGAGATATGAAGAAGAGGCGGAGTTCGTCTAGGACCGAGGCGTGTCTTTTTTCTTGCACTTTATCTCATGATCTAAAAAAGCTGATTTTATACAGCGGTACCTCGGCATACGAGGTTTAATCTGTTCCAGAGGTGAGGTCTTAAGGTGAAATGTTGTATTGTGAAGCGCATTGTCCCATAGGAAACAATGTAAATCCAGATAATCCGCTCCACACAACAAACAATATCACCAATATTCCCAATTTCCAACACTATAATCATATTATTGCATATAAAAACATTTAGAAAGGACATGTACATGAAGTAAAATATGAAATAAATAGACATTAAACCTCACTTAACCTTAATTTATGGTTCCCCTCGGCACTGGCTGCTTCAAACACCAAACTGTAAGCGGCTCTGTTTTTTCTAGCTCTGTCCTTACACAAATAAAAATATGTAAAGTTGTTTACATATTGGCTTTCATGCATGCAAACATGTTTTGGACGTCTCCCAGATGTACACACACCTTTTTTTGTCTGTTCGGTTCGACTCGTTCGATCACATGCCAAAAAAAGTTCATATGCCGAGGTTTCAAATCTGCCAAATTCCTTGCCAAAAGTTCTTAAGCTGAAGATTCTTAAGGCTTCGTATGCCGAGGTGCCGCTGTATAGAAGGATGTGCTGGATCGAGTGCTATTCTCTGCACACTCAAACATGGAGGATGGAATAGGAATAGAGGTGAAAGCTTTTCAGTCCTTTTTTACTTTTGAGAATTCTGCAGAAATTTTGAAAGTTAAATGAAAGCTCACAATTTTTTGACAATACACAATGTGGCGATGTAAAGCTTCATAAGTGACTTCACTTAACAAAACTCTAAAGCTACAGTATCATCTTAATTATCTACAGAATAAACAATTAAATTAGCATAATAATAATAATCCTGTTCAGAATGTCGTGTCTGGTGTAAAAGGTCCCACGAATCCCCTTGTACAGAAGAGCAGAGCCCAATTATAAAAGCTGCAGACACAAAGCATTGATTTTAGCATTAACTTAATGGCTTGACATTTTCACACACACCTTGATTAGAGCGCACTTTTGCTGAATGCAAAAGAAAAATGCAGAACCGAGAATGAGTCATTTCGAATCAATGATGCGTGAGCAAGACAACATTATCCGGCGAGCATGCCCGGCTTTGAGCCGTAAACGAACACAAAGCAGAGCAAGGCTGTGGAAAGTTACGCGTTAAAGGGGCGTGCTTTGATGCAGATGAAGGGGACGTACCGTATGGTGTTGTCCATGCGGGACACGGTGAGGTACGCTGCCAGGTTGGCGGTGTACGATGAGCACACGATCAGGGTGAAGAGCCACCAGCTTCCCATCACGATCCTCAGGGCCACCGAGCCGACCGCCGAGTCTCCGCCTGCGAGCAGGACGACACCGTCAGGACACTCACCTCCATCAGACGCAAAAACCGTCTCCACCCAGGAAAACTCATCGTGTTAGGATGAACCAAAAGACTACTAAAGAAACTATTTAAGGCCTTACGTAATAAACACAATATTTTACGAACCCAAACAAGCAGGAGCTAGCATTCTTTGTCAATCTATGCTAATTTTCTTTACTCACACCGTGCACTGCCTCCTACACCGCAAACTGTTCCTCCAGAATCGCCTCGTGAGCGTCGCTTACCTTTCTGCAAATCAATTTTCTATGACAAAACACAGCTAATCCTTATCTCCAGAGCAGGATGCTGTTTAGGGCCGAACGGAGGTGCTGCTGTAAGCTTATTAGCCACATGCTAATTCCTGCTGCGCTAATTCCACCACGCTCAATAAAAGCACAGGCGTCAAGAACTTGCATAAATTTGTTGCAGAGCCTTTTGTGCAACTATCAATCATCAGAAAGATTAGACTGTAGCAGGCTAAGGACCAATGGGACAGGACCTCCCCTGATTTAATTACAGGCTGGTTGGCATAAAAATGCTTGGGTGGCAGAGCGCCAGGTGGTAATAGATGCAGATGGAGCGTCACATTTGCTGAGCTGGAGGTTTTCTTGCGTTTTGGATCAGATGAAGCTGTTACTCAGTGTCTACACACAAAGGCACCTCCAGCATGTCTCTGTTCTTTAGTCACTGTTGTTTAAATGCTATGGGGTTTTAAAAGATTTTTTTTTTTACCACAATCAGCCTCAGAGCATCATGGGAATGCCAGAGGTCAGTGCACCGTCTCTGTGTTTGTAAATAACAAATATGACTGGCGTGTCCAGAGCTGAGATACAGTATGGCACCATTACGCGTCTAATTATTGGGCCAAAATGTGTAGCTTGGTCTTTTATTGTGCAGGAGCCGAGCCCTGGTCCTGGAGAACCTTCTGTCCTGCAGGCTTCGTGTCCACACACACACACACACACACACACACACACACACAGCAGTTAATTATGTGTGTTGTGAAAACAGTACAATGCCCAGAGTCTGTGTATAGGATAAATGTGGGGTGTTCTGAGAAACACTGTTGGATGTCGTTGTGGCTGAATTTCAGGAAATCCAATAAAATTCTTCTTATTTTTTTTTTAAATAACATACGAATGGAACATTTCACCCAAATCTCTACTTTTAATCTTTTGAACACACTCTGTGGTTTTGTATTAGACGTGACATGGGAGTGTTTCAGTTCTTCAGGTGAACTGGATGCATGGACAGATGCTGCACCAGGGAGCTGAGGGCCACCGCCATGTTTAGTCTGACTACAAAGCTATCTTTGTTTGTTACTATTCAGATTTTGAGGTAAATTCCTAATTTCGAACATTGCAGTTGATAAAAATGCACTGCTGAAACATATTAGAGTTTTCAGAAACGTTCCTACATCAACAGATTCGTAAGCGGCACGTGATCTTCAGGACACTTGAGCACGGGTTCTTGTCAAACGCCTGAGCTTTCCCCACTGACCTTGGTGAACGAAGGCGCCGTAAACGAGCCACACTGCGCTGTGTAAGGAGCTGGAGATGTTGGGCGGCGCTCCTGAAGTGTTCTGGCAGCGCAGCGACTGCATGCGGTTCAGCAGGAAGATCAGGACCCCGACTACAGGAATGGCGGCCGCGATGCAGGCCCAGACGGCGAGGTCAAACGGAGCGAACAAGGAGAAGATGTTGATCTTCTCCTCCGGTTTGCGCATCAGGATCCCCACAGAGTAATCCATGTAGCGTTTGCTGAAGTCCACTACGTTCTCTCGCTCCGGCGTTATGGTTATGGCTGACACGGCGAGATCGGCCCTCTGCACAAACAAACCCGCATCCATCAGGCATCAGGACCAAACCGGACAGGACATTATTATTATTATTATTATTATTATTATTATACAAAAGTCACCATCTGGATGTAAAAAATACTCCACTGGATAATTACTGCAGTGATTAATGGGGTTCAGCTCTAACAGGTTTTTAACTCTAACTGATGTCCTGCGGGCGTGCCAAAGACGTTACTCTGTTTCAGAAGGGTCAAATTATTATCCTGCTTCAAACAACTAAGGAGATTGCTGAAACTACTGAGATTGGGTTAAGAACTATAAAGCACTTTATTAAACCCTGCAGGGACAGCGGTGACCCATCATCTTCAAAGAAGAAATGTGCTCGGGAAAACATCCCGACCGACTCAGTGTGATGGGAGATCACTTAAACACTTAGTGAAATCAAATCGTAAAAAAAAAAAAAAAACATTAATAAAAATCAGTAGAACTCACGACTGTGTTTTATTTTACTTTCTAAATTGCCCTGCATTGCCCTGTGTGCTCGACCTTTGACCCCTGCCTGTTTTTGTGTGCTAATTTGGATCTTAATGATAAATGACTTGCACTTTCAATTTCATTTTCAGCAATAATTAAACAGCACTCGCCTCAATCAGTTCCGTACAAGCTAGAAGCTAATGAATGTCTCATGATGCATGAAAATATGAACAGAGGGACACAAACGCTCCAGATCTTCTCACTGAGGTTGTAGAAGATTGACTGTAGTGGCCCTGAAGCACTCGCTCACCTTATTAATAAGTTCCCCGATCATGCCGTTCCAGGAACCATTGGGAAGCTGAGAGCCGTACTTGCTGTCCGCTACCTGGTAGATGTCGTATTTGAAGCCGAGGATCTTCGCCAAGGCGTCGAGAACATCGATGGAGAACCCTTTGTACCTTTTGGGCTGGCCGAGAATGTTTTCCGCTACCATGACAAATGGGTCCTCCTTTAAAGAGGAGACATAGATCATTTACTATGATTGATTTTCCTGGCAGTTTCAAACTAGTGTGCAAGGTGTTCCTCCCTTTCCGAGCGCTGTTGGACACGCATGGTGTGATGGAGCAGGATTACACGCAAGGCATTTTAAAACAGCATAATAAGGAGCATGAAGTGCAAAACAAAGGAGCTACACTTCTAGCAGTCCTTCTGCTAAATGTTTCAAGACGAAAGGGCTGAATTATTCATCTTTCTCTCATTTCTAATGAAGGAATGCAATTTTGTATGCGCAGAGACATTGAAATATTACGGGAAGATAAATAAAGGGTTTAGTTTGACAGGATTAGAGAGCTAAAAACAAATTATTCTAAGATATAAAAAAAAAAAGAAAAAACAACCTAAGTAATGTGTGTATGATTCTCACCAGCAGTGTGACAACTTTCACTGTAACCCCTTGCATGCCGTTCTCGATCCGACTCTCCTTTAAGCTCCCGTTGAGGCCGTGTACCGAGTCCCATGTGGCTAACTGCAGGAGACATACAAACACACACGTGGTAGTCAGTGGTAAAGCTGGGTTTAGAGTGCGCTCAGTGACTCTACTGACTGTAGTGTGTGTTAATGTAATACACACTCAGCCGTAACATCACCAAGCGAAACATTACGCCCTGTATTGTCTGGGTTCCCCTTGGGCCACTCGGGCGGCTCTGGCCCCTCGGGCTGTGGCTCTGCAGGGCCTCTGGGGGCGCTGTGGTCTCTGGTACCAGGACGTTGGCAGCGGATCCTTTGGGGCTCCATCGGATTGAGATCTGGGGAGTTTGGAGGCGGGGTCGGGGGCCTCGGGGGCCTCGGGGCCCCATGCGCGGTGGTTTGTGCTGCACTGGCTTTTTTGTGGGATCGGACAGGACGTACTGTCCCTTTGGTCCATGGATGAGAAGCAGCTGCCCCTGATGCTGTCACCAGTTTCTTGGAGTATAATTGATAATTCAATGTTAATGTGTTAGTGTTATGGCTGATTAGTGTTTACAAAAGGGTATTATTTACGTGGTAATGATGCAGACCTACTGATGGTGTGGGGAAAAGAAAAACAGTATATACTTTACACTTTAAAGAAAAAAACCTGCAGTCAGTCTTGGACAAATCAGGGGCCCAGGGCGTGTAAGACATACTTTTATTCATGGTTAAATGTCACTAAGCAGTTTCAACAAACAGGGATATGAACTTGTACAGTTCCTTACGTCTAGAATAATGCATATAGCTAAGTATTTTCATAAAAAGCACTATAACTTACCAAGTAGACTAGGTGATACATTTATAATTTGTCTATCTCTGCACACACACACACACACACACACACACACACACACACACACACACACACACACAGGTGGTACACAATTTCCCCCTGAGCGGTACGTCACAGTATCCATCGATCAACAGATGTCATCACAGAGTCGTCTTGATTAATGTCTTTGTCTGGAAATGCTTTTCTGCTGGCACAAAACAAAACAACTGGCATATAAACAACATACTGACTGCACCAAACCACTGGCAGATAAAAGCTTTAACGTGCTGCTGTAAATCTATACGAATAACTTCCTCTGAAGTTCCTAGTCCATATGCTGTGGTAGACGAGTGCGCTGACTAACAGACCGTCCGGTGGCATTAACAGCTGCTTGGTCTGAATTGGCACGGGTCCACATTAAGGAGACGACTGCCAGGACCAGCTCATGCCTCTCGTGGTCATCTGGCTCGGGCACGCTTTCTGCTTGCTCATCGCCGTCCAAGTAGCACTGCGCATTAATATCACAGCTCAGGTGTGGTCATGCTAGAAATATGCAATAATATTAGTCTATTAGTCTCCCCTGGTCCTGGAGCAAACCTGATGATCTGCTCATTGGATTTTTGGGTTTATTAGAGCAGAGAGAGAGAAAGAGAGAGAGAGAGAAAGAGAGAAACAGTCCAGACCTGGGCAACATAGCCTTCATGAATATCCAGCATCAGTGATATCAGCTGTGTGAGAGTTTTAACCCAATTAGGAAATCAATAATCGTTCCCTGCAAAGAGCAGCGCAACAGGACACCATTCGAGCATATTCCATTAACTGATCCAATGTGAACCATTAATCCCAGTATAATTTCAGCTACACACACACACACACACACACACACACACACACAGAGGTTATCATCAGGAATGCACCTCATGGTAATGAGCACATGTACAACACACACACACTCCTTCTTTCGCACCACTGTAAGGAGCCGAGTGACGAGCAGGAGAAGTGAGAAGCTGTGGTGTAGCTCATGTTCATCCTCGCTTCAGAAGCTTCCTTCCTCTCTTTGCGTCTCTGTAATAAGCTGCTGCGCTCTGCTTCTGCATTAATACAATGCTGTAGACGCATGAGGGTCTGCCAGCCTGAGGCTTTGAAATGCCGTTATTTTTTCTACGACAGAATATTCAGACAACTCTTCAGTGATTGCAGCAGCACCAGGGTTTCCCGCTCGCACACATGAACTCCCTCCAGCAGCCGCAGCTCTGCTCTTTACTCAAGGTGCCTGCAGACAGCGTGTGATCGCCGAACATTCATAAAAATCCCTGTTTCTGTGCTGAGTCACTGCCAGAACAAACACAAAGCGAAAATAAAGGAAAAACACAAAGACACAACTTTTATAGAGTACAGTACATGGTGACAAACGCTCCCAGCTGCAGGAGGCGTCGGCCTGTTAGAGTTCTCCCAAAATGGAGACAAAATTTCATCTGAAGCCAGAGTGCAGCAGGAGCAGAATTCTGGCTTTTTATTGCCGACTGCTCGCTTTATTAAAACGCCAGTATGAGACAGAGCGAGACCCGGTACAAAGCGGCTATCAGGCTGGATTGTGCCCTGCCTAACTGTTGTGTCTGTCTACCGAAATGAACAACTTCTAGCATTCAGTAGGCAAATAACAAAAAGAAATCTAGAAGTACAATGAATGTAGCGGAGCTGTGATATCACACCGGCAAGCTGATATCCTTTTGGAGTTAGTCTTCATGCTGTGAAACATGCTCTCACACTAGCAATCAGAATTCCTTCTGTCGCCTGGTGCTGTAGGTTATTGCACGAACCTTTTCCAAGCTGAAGCATTTGTTACGGGCCAAAGCCTTTACACTGCCACGCTCACCCCAGCGCACACTAACACCCCGCGGCTGATTTACCTGCTCACCTCCTGCTGCGCCACAAAATGGTTCAATCCTGATTCAGTCCCTTTCTCCTAACAGTACTGTCCCTGTTAACGCGTCTCCCTGGTTCCTCAAAATACTAACCTGAACTGAATAATCGCTGCAGTCGGGAATAAACGTAACGTGAGAGCAGCTCGGGACTGAGCGACCCGGCGAGCCCGTAGCGCGGCGCTGTGCGCCGATTCTCCCTTCTTAGCAAACTCCAAGCCAAGGGCAGCTGGTGAAAGTGATGGGGTTAAAAGCCACGCCGCCGCCCTGTCCGTCACAAACACTCGTCAGCACAGAGTGATGATCTCGAAGAGCCCCGGGCTGAGAGAGCCGGCCGGCCGATTCATCAACAACTGTCAGATTTTCCCACTTTGTGTCAAACTTTTTACTACAGTGACAAATGAAATGCAGGACATGACGGATGGTGTATCAGACCAGAAACGTAGAGGAACTAAAGAGAAGGACACTAAGCTCAAAGGACAAAGAAATATATCACTTATTTCTTATCACG
>QNUK01000593.1:0-12500 GCA_013621035.1 Clarias magur
ACACACACACACTTACACACACACACTTACACACACACACACACACTTACACACACACACTTACACACACACACTTACACACACACACTTACACACACACACTTACACACACACACACACACTTACACACACACACTTACACACACACACACTTACACACACACACACTTACACACACACACTTACACACACACACTTACACACACACACTTACACACTCCTGCACTCGTACTGAATATTGGTGCAGCTGTGATTAACTAAGACTCGATTTGCCCACAGAAACACACCGTCACTCTCAAGAGATCACGTCATCCTAATCCTGTGGGTGTGTGTGTGTGTGTGTGTGTTTTCAGTTCAGTCACCACTAGGGGGCAGCAGCATACTGAGAAATTACATTACAGATCTGGTGATGCGAATTTATACAGAAGATAATCTGAAAACTCTCTCTCTTACACACACACACACACACACACACACTCTCTCTCCTGTGCTGTAACTGAGGTACAGGTGCTTGTCCCTGATATGTTTAACACTGAATGATGAAATGTTTAAACGTTGGCCGGCGCCGTCCTGCAGGGGTTCCTCCGGCTGGTCGTCGCTATGGTAACGGGGCCCTGTGGCGTCGCCCTCAGTAACGGTTCCTGTAATATTTCATGCTTCAGTGTGAATTGGGTGAAGCTCGAGGTGAGGACCAGAGGACAGAACCGCAGCATGCGTGCGTGCGTGTGTGTGTGTGTGTGTGATGACCTACGCCTCTTTATAGTGCACCATGAAGCCCAGCAGGTCCCTGAAGTCCGGCGGCCAGAACGCCTCCCACTTTATCATGATCTTATCGGCCACAGTGCGGATCGTCGTGAACTGCAGCAGCTTAGACTCACCTGAGAGAGAGAGAGAGAGATCCGTGAGTGTGTGTGTGTGTGTGTGTGTGTGTGTGTGGGGGGGGGAGGGGGGGGGACTGACAGGAGGCCTGCTCCCCGTTGGTCTTCAGGCCGATGTCGTTGCGTGGCAGTCTGTCCCTCGTCCCCGTCACCTCCTCCATCCTGCGGATCTCACTCAGACACAGTTTAGGGTTGTGATGGAAGAACATGCGGCCCTGCAGGATAACCAGGTGGTGTTTGGACCAATCCCAGAGCTGGCACAGGTTCTGATTGTCCAGAGCGAAGAATGAGAAATTCCTTTATTTAAAAAAAAAAAAAGAGAGAGATGAAGGACAATAACTCATCAATAACAATAATAAAAACACCGCATGGCCACGCCCCCTGCTCTCAGCCAATCAGAGCGCTCGGTCTCACCCCCGCTCCTGCGTCTCTCCGCGGATGAGCCGGAGTTTCTTGAGGAACGACAGAGAGACCAGAGCGTAGGAGCGGCGCACCATCAGGTATCCCGTGATCTCCTCCAGCTGACCCAGGTTAGCTTCCAGTTCTGCTGCGATGTTATCTGACACACACACACACACACACACACACACACACACACAGGTGACACGTGTACAGTGTTAGTGTAATCTAAAGGACACGTGTGTGTACAAGATAGACAACAATAATAATAGTATTTATTCATTATTTATGTGATTCCTCTCTGAGTCAGTTGTTACTGTTATTGTTATTATTATTATTATTGTTGTTATTTACTTCCTCCCCGGATGTTGATGATGAGGCTGCCGTTGAGCAGAGTGCACCCCCGCAGCTCCTGAGCCGCCGTCACAGAGTCCACCGTCTTCTCTCCCACACACACTTTAGGACACGTTCCTGCACACGGTGTACACATCAACCTACACACACACACACACACACACACATTAAACACAGAGTCTAATCTCACACACACACCCGTACACCAGGAGGAAACCTTCACATACCAGACACTTCATAACCAATAAAGCTACTACATGATCAATAACATCAATAACCTATGCTCTGTGTGTGTGTGTGTGTGTGTCTCACGTTGTGGAGTTGACGGTGGTGTACCCAGAGGGACACTCAGGGACACACGCCCCCTGGTGGATGACGTAGGAGGTGCAGTCTTGGTTCTGCGTGTTGCGAGTGCACTGTGTGTGAAGGGCGTGGCAGTAGGCGGGGCTCACACACCGCCACCCCTTAAAGGAGAGGAAGCCGGTGGGGCAGGTCTCCACACACACGCCCCCGTGCAGGAAGTGACGACACGCCACACACTTCGCCTCCGAGTCCGGCTTCACACACCCTCCCAGGCACTCTGAGTGACAGCACTGACCGTCCGCCGTACACGCCCTCGCCTTACACACCGACGGACACACTGAGGGGGGGATGATCAATTCAACATGTTTAAACACACACCTCACTATTAACACCTGCACACACACCACACAGACATACACCACACAGACACACACCACACAGACACACACCACACAGACTGTAAGTCAAATCTGCTTCCACACAATAACATTCATGAAAAGGACAACAGGGTGTACACATACACACCGGCCACTTCATTAGGAACACCGGGCCACCTGCTCGTTGTGTGTGTAGACACGGTGAAGGTCAGACGGAACATGAAAGTGGAGCAGAAATGGGGTTCGAGTGAGAGAGGCTGAAAGACAACAGGAGCTCTAATAAGATCTGGTTCCAGCCGAGGTCTGCTGAGGAGCGTCTCTGAACACACGACACGTGGAACCCTGAGGCAGACGTGCTACAGCAGCAGAAGACCACACCGGGCGTCGCCCCCGTCAGATAAGAACAGGAGACTGAGGCTCCGGGTCACATGATCACATGCCCGGTCCGATGAGGCTCCGTTTCTGCTGAGACGTTGTGAATTTGGCGTGAACCACGTGAGGACATGGATCCGTCCCGCCGTGTATCAACACACCGTGTCACACAGCTGAACATGACGGTGAGGTCACTGTACTCACACGGTCACCTGATCTCACGCCAATACAGAGGCTCTGGGACGCGGTGGAACGGGAGAGTCGCGTCACGGACGTGTGTGTGTGTGTGTGTGTGGTCTCAGAGCAGCTCCACGTCCTGGTGTCACTGATGAAACTGATGTGTTTATATTCTTTCTCACTGTGCGACCTCCAGACAGGAAGTGCCCTCACAATGGCAGGAAGTCATTCAGACTGGAGTGTGTGTGGGTGCGTGCGTGTGTGTGTGTGTGTGTGTGTGTGAGAACTCTCTTCAGGAAGCTATTAGGCGTCGGTCCCTCACAGGACGCTGCTGTAAATCTCAGGAACTTCAGGCGTCGAGGCTCCAGGAACACTTTTAGCTCTGAATGAAGAGAACTAATAAATAAACTGCTAAATAAACAAAGCTGTGAAGTGAGGGAGCAGACCGCCACACACACACACACACACACACAACTACACAAACCTCCAGCCAACTACACAAACAAGTGCTGACCAAACACACACAAACAAATAAATACTGAACCGACTGCACTCTCACTCACACACACACACACACACACACTGAGACGCTGTACTCACTGCGCTGACAGTGCCGTTGAGTCCAGCAGCGCGCCCCGAACTGCCCGTTGATGGTGGTCTGGGGACAGGTGTTCTTGCCCTTGGCCATGCCGGGACACACGTCCCCACACTCTCCCTCGTTCTTATTGGACACGATGTAGTTGTCCTCCACGGAGTCGAGGATCTGGGACCAGTCGAGCGTGGACAGGTAGCACAGGTCCGGGTTCTTCTCCAGCCGCACGGCGCCGCGCGTGATGTTCATCAGGCCGTGCAGTCCGATCTCCTTCAGCTGCAGCATCTCGAAGACCACCAGCGCGTAGTTGAAGAACAGGTTGTTCCCGCGGATGACGGCGAGGTTGGGGAACAGCTGGCTCAGGCTCTCCAGGCCGTACACCCGGAACAGCAGCAGGTAGTCCGTCACCACCGTCAGCCTGGGGAAGCTCACGCCCCGGAAGTCCACGGCCGTCGTGTGGAACATCAGCAGGATCTTCAGGTGGCCCTCGACCACTGTGCAGTTCTCCAGAGAGCGCAGGTTAGCTGCGTTGTTCCTGATGTCCTTACTCTGGCAGACTGGGGACAGAAACAACGTTTACACACGTTTCAAAACACACAGACTGCAGTTAACCACAGAATTTAAATATAATTATAATAAACAACATGCATGACAATGAACAATAACACATGACAGAGGAAAGAGGAACAAAGGACGAGAAAAGAGATAGAGACAAGGGAGGAGAGAAGAGAGAGGGACAAAGGACAAGGGAGGAGAGAAGAGAGAGGGACAAAGGACAAGGGAGGAGAGAAGAGAGAGGGACAAAGGACAAGGGAGGAGAGAAGAGAGAGGGACAAAGGACAAGGGAGGAGAGAAGAGAGAGGGACAAAGGACAAGGGAGGAGAGGGACGAGGGAAGAGACTCAAGTTAACTGAACAAACAGAAACCAGTAAAGTGTTGAATGAAACACTGTGGGTCAGAGCACAGGGCCACTTATTCCATCTACTCCAGTAGAGCAACAGTGTGTCTCTCTCTCTCTCACACACGCACGCGCGCGCACACACACACACACACACACACACACACACACAGAATCCACACATTTATCTTCCCAGAGACTTTATGGAAAAATACTGTTTAATGGAAACAACCAAACATTCAGGCCACTGCTCAGACACACACACACACACACACACACACTCGGACTCCTGTTTCACATCCAAACACATGACATAATCCTGCATCAATGCCTCATTTCTACACTTTATACACACTTTATCCCTGTACGTATATTACGGAGTGTGTATGCAGTGTGTGTCTGAGCGTAAAGATAAACTGTGACACACACACACACACACACATCTCCACCCTGCATGTTAACATATTTCCTTCTGAAACAAAGTAACAGTATGATGCAGTAGTGCTTGAGTGATTTACACAACAGCTAATAGCATTAGAGACACGCTAAGCCCCGCCTCCGGTCTCCATACGGAAAACAGTGATGGCTTTATAACTTGTTTATCTGTTTCTCTCTCGCACACACGCCTGTCCACGTTAACCAGGACGAGTAGAGAGTCAGCGCCGCCGATGGTGACGGAGAGACCGCGGGCTCGTCTCCAGCAGTGATGTCTCGGAGGAGAAACACTGGATTCTTCATCAGACTGAGGGAACAACGTTACCCCCTCGCAAAAGTCACATGATCATCAAGCTGAAGATGCACCATCAAAAAACACACACACGCTCATCTGCAAACTAATGTACCGCAAAGTAAATACTAATGTAGAGCAAGACACGCCCCCTGGGGGAGGAGCAAAAACACCCTGGAGAGCATTTAATTGGACGAATATGAGACAAGTACAGGATGAGTCATCACTAATAATAACAAAATACCAAGAATTATTCCAACATAATCTTTAAAATAAATATTACAGTTTAAATGTATAAATGCAATGTGATTTATTTTATTGCGCAGCACTAGTGTGCGTGTGTTTATTGATTCTCCTGTAACACTGTAAGACAGAGCGCTCAGAAACTCACTCACTCATCGTCTGTTCCAGGAGACTTGGGGGACAGGCGGGGGACACCCTGGACGGGGCTGTGCGCGCTGCATGACTTTGGACTGTGGGAGGAAACCAGAGTACCAGGAGGAAACCCGCCAAGCACGGGGAGAAAACACACACACACACCCAACCAGGAGGGACTCGAACCCTCGAACCACTACACCTCCGTAATGCTCTCAAACTCACAACTTCACTTCATTAAAGCTGTAAATATTTACAGGATAAACACACATTCTGGACACACACATCAGCATTTATTCTCATTACATCACTCAGGAGAAAACACACACACACGCGCGCGCGCGCGTACATGCAGTCCTGCACGCAGAGAAACTGTGTCATTTATTTATTTATAGACAGACAGATATAATATATATATATATATATATATATATATATATATAGAGAGAGAGAGAGAGAGAGAGAGAGAGAGTTTAGACAAATAGATAGATAACCAGATAGATATAAATACAGACAGATTTGACGTGTGTGTGTGTGTGTGTGTGTGGTTACTCACTCTCTGCACGGCTCCAGCTCATCACACACAGGAGAAACACACACACACTCAGGAGATTCATCTTCAACTTCAAAAGTCTTGTTTTTACCAAAAAAAAAAAAACGTTTTTACACAAAAATCACAACCGAAGAAAAACTAAAAACTGAAGTGTCCCGCTGAGGAGAAGTTAGCCTGTTAGCCTGTTAGCCTGTGTGCGGGTCAGCTAGCAGGACTGATTAGCATGCTGAGATTGAGTTAGCTTAGCTTCACTCAGCGCTACAGTCACGCGACACATCACCGTCACGAGCGGCGTTACTGCTCATTATTATTATTAATATTAATAATCTCTCCAGGATCTTCATCCTGTACCGGATTTATTCTGTATTTTATACACACACACACAGAGACAGAGAGAGGAGTATACACCCCCTCCGGCTAGCTCTCACGCTAGCGCTAAGCTAACTCCGCTACTGAGGAGAATGTTGAGTAAGTTCTACTTCCGGTCCGCGCGCGGGGTTTAACTCGTTTCCAGAGAGAGCTCGGTGTAGAGATGCAGATGCTCGCGCTGTCCGCGGTGTGCCGGAGCTCACGAGACTTTTATTCACTTATTCCCAATGCTAATGCTAATGCTAGCAAGTTAGTCGAGCCGCGCGCGCGTCTCACTGTTTATTACCACAAAAACCAGTAAATATTTACTTTAACATTAAACGTCACCAAATCCGAATTAAACACCCCCACACACACTGTATAACACCGAGCGCGGAGAGCTGAGACTTATTCCTCACAGTGTGTGTGTGTGTGTGTCTGTACGGTTCCTCCAGAACACACGGGGAAAAAACGAAAAGCGAAAAATAAACATTCAAAGAGAATAATGAGTGTATAATCCACACAGACGTGCAGGGTCTCTCTCTGTCTCCACGCTGGAGGTAGTGTGTGTGTGTGTGTGTGTGTGTCTCACTGAACATCCCACTGCGTCTGTAAACACGGAGAGACAGACAGGAAACACGGTGTCAAGTCATGGACTGGGAGGCGCGCGCACACACACACACACACACACACACACTCTGTACACTGTGAAAAATAACATTAGGAATGTATCAAGCTAAATAAACAAATCTGCAAACACCCTAACATTAATCCCTGAAGCTCACCTACACACACACACACACACACACACACACACTGTGATTAAACCTCAGTTTCCTCAGTCTCTCACACACAGAATGTTTAAAGATCTAAAGGTTCCGGTAATCCACTTCTAATCCACTGAAAGAACACAGATACACACAGCCACGCCCGGCACCCAGCGCAGGGGGGGGGGGGTACTTACTTCTGAACATCCTAGGTATGAATATATTTTTGAAGTCTATCCCAGGAGGACCCTGGATGAGACACCACTGCTTTACAAAGCACACACACACACACACACACACACTATAATTATATAGTATTAAGTTATACTACATATTACATTGTTTACTATAATCAGAAGTATGCACACACTTAACTTACGCAGTATGAAGTGCACGTGTGTGTAATAGAGGTGTGTGTGTGTGTGTGTGTGTACAACAGTGCATTGTGTGGAAGGTTTTGTCAGATCGTCACAGCACTCTTGAACAGAATCTGAGCTACACCTATAGCACACACACACACACACACACACACCTGTGTACACCTGTGTGACGTAATGGTCACACGTGTCCTATTCTCACACGTCACTGGTGTATCCACATTCACCATCATATCCAACACTCACTGACCATTTAATCATTTAATCAGACAAACTACACACACAGGAACTACGTTCCTTTTCCCAATCAGAATATTCTTATTTATAGTTTATACTGATTTACAGCAACAACAAGAACAACAACAATAATAATAATAATAATAAATGTTTTTCTCAGGGTTTGAACTCACAACCTTCTGATCTATATCAATTTTGAAATAAATATATAAAGAACTTAATACTAGTATATAAAAATATAATAAATACCCTTTTTTTTAAAATAAAACAGCATTGTGAAGTAACTCCAGTTAATAATATAAACAAACAGAAATCAAGGAACAGATTACTAAATAATGTTCTCCTGTTGTCTAGGAGACACTATGAGATATTTGTTTTAGAACATCCTCCTCCTGTTCTTAGCCCTATTTCCTTTTCCCATCATTAACATTTGACATTTGGCGGGGTTTAGCAAAGTGTTCACACACACACACACACACACACACACACACAGTTTGTTTCTGGGAACAGAGGATGTAAGCAGGTCAGGAGATAATGTGTGTGTTTATTAGGAACAATGAAGAGTCAGAGAGTACGGTGAACATTTAAAGAGTGAGGTAAAGGAGTTGCAGTGTGAGGTAAAGGTGCAGTAACATGATAAAATATTTTCCCTTTCAGTCTTGTTTACATATTTGTCACTTAAATTATTGAGATCAAATTTTAATATTACACAACGAGAACCAGAGTAAATACAAATTGTAGTTTTTAAATAATGATTTCATTTATGAAGGGATAAAAAGCTGCTAAAATCAGCCTGGCCCTGCGTGAAAAATTCATTGCCCCTCTAAACCTAATAACTGGTTGTGCCACTCTTGGTAGCAACAACTACAACCGAGTGTTTGTGATAACAGGCAGCGAGCTTTGGCCCGCTCTTCTTTGCACAATTGTTTTACCTCAAAAGGGTTTAACCTGTTTAAGGTCACGCCACAGCGTCTCGCCAGATTTAAGTCTGGACTTTGACTCTGCCACTCCAAATGCTTCATTCTGTGTTTTATGAACTGATGGCCGGACATTCTCCTCCAGGATTCTCTGAGCTCAGAACTCATGGTTCCATCAACTACAGCACGTCGTCCAGATCCTGAAGCTGCAAAGCCCCAGACCATCAGACTACCACCACCATGTGGGACTGTTGGTACGATGTTGTTTTTCTGAAACGCTGTTTTACAAACGTTGACCTTTTGTCACATCAGTCCACAGAATATTTGCCTTGTTGATAATCCAGATGTTTTTTTGGTAAATGTGCGATGAGCCTTTGTGCTCTTTTTGGTCAGCGGTGTCTTCCACCTCTGAACTCTCCCATGGACGCCAGTCTCTCTCTTATTGTTGAATCATGAACTCTGACCTTAACTGAGGCGAGTGAGGCCTGCAGGTCTTTAGATGTTCTTCTGGGTTCTTTTGTGAGCTCCTGGAGTGATTTTGGTTGGCCAGCTGCTCCTGGGAAGGTTCACCTCTGTTTCACGTTTTCTCTATTTTTCTCATAATGGATAATGTTTCTGACTGTGGCTCACTGGAGTCCCAAAGTCTTAGAAAGGTCTTTATAACTTTGTCCAGACTAATATGTTAATTATAATTTTTTTTAAATTACTTTTTTAGTTTCTCATCTGTTCTTGAATTTCTTTGAATCATAACACAATGTGTTGTTTTTTGAGATCTGTCAGTCTGCTTCACTTTGATAGACAGTTTCTATTGGAGTGATTTCCTGATTCAGCAGGTCTGGCAGTAATCAGGCCCGAGTGAAATTTAACTCAGCTTTCCAAAAATCACAGTTCATTCATGATTTTAACGGATTTTATTTTATTATTTATGTGAAGCACCTTTGGGGCATTCTTGCTGTTAAAGTGCTACACAAATAAAGATGAGTTGAGTTGAGTACTCTTTTACGCACTATATACACAGAGAGAGAGGTAAAGGAGAGAGAGAGTGAGGTCAAGGAGACAGAGAGTGAGGTCAAGGAGACAGAGTGTGAGGTAAAGGAGACAGAGAGTGAGGTCAAGGAGACAGAGAGTGAGGTCAAGGAGAGAGAGAGTGAGGTAAAGGAGACAGAGAGTGAGGTAAAGGAGACAGAGTGTGAGGTCAAGGAGAGAGAGAGTGAGGTCAAGGAGAGAGAGAGTGAGGTCAAGGAGAGAGTGAGTGAGGTAAAGGAGAGAGAGAGTGAGGTAAAGGAGAGAGAGAGTGAGGTAAAGGAGACAGAGAGTGAGGTCAAGGAGAGAGAGAGTGAGGTAATGAAGACATAGAGTGAGGTAAAGGAGACAGAGAGTGAGGTAAAGGAGACAGAGAGTGAGGTCAAGGAGAGAGAGAGTGAGGTAATGAAGACAGAGTGAGGTAAAGGAGACAGAGAGTGAGGTAAAGGAGAGAGAGAGTGAGGTGAAGGAGACAGAGTGTGAGGTCAAGGAGAGAGAGAGTGAGGTAATGAAGACATAGAGTGAGGTAAAGGAGACAGAGAGTGAGGTAAAGGAGACAGAGAGTGAGGTCAAGGAGAGAGAGAGTGAGGTAATGAAGACAGAGTGAGGTAAAGGAGACAGAGAGTGAGGTAAAGGAGAGAGAGAGTGAGGTGAAGGAGACAGAGTGTGAGGTCAAGGAGAGAGAGAGTGAGGTAATGAAGACAGAGAGTGAGGTAAAGGAGACAGAGAGTGAGGTCAAGGAGAGAGAGAGTGAGGTAAAGGAGACAGAGAGTGAGGTAAAGGAGACAGTGTGTTGTGTCAGAGGTTTAAGTCGAACACAAGATGTACATGACTGCAGTAACACTGGTTCTGAAAAGTGTTTTATTTGTACTCAAAGCCATGACAGCATGTGTGTGTGTGTGTCTCTCTCTCTCTCTCTCTTTTAGTGTGAAGACAGAAGGGGAAAAGCACGTCTTTATCATTCAAGTGTTCTCTTCCTGTGAGGAATGGCGCCGCCCACAGGCAGCCACGCCCTGATATCACCATGCTCAGATAAACAGATTAAACTCAGCCAAAGGAAACGTTTACTGTTTACACTTCACTACATATCTCAGACACGTCCTTACAGAAGAACAGCAGTGTGTGCTTCATTCTGCCAGTCCAGTCCAGAAGGGGTGTAAACTTTTGCACAACGTGTTTGTCTGAGAATGAGAATATCAGAGTTCTGATCACGAGGCCTTGATTGATTTCCTGTTAGTAGGTCAAAGGTTAACCTCAGGCAACCTGCTATAACCCGAGAATGTAAAATACACACGCGCGCGCGCGCACACACACACACACACACACACACACACACACACACACACACACACACAATAAATACAGAAACACAACCTCATTTCTGTGTGTTATCGTGTGTGTAATGAATCTAATCTCAGTCATTAACCCCAGAGATCAGACTAACCGGATTTGATGGAGCTGCAGGAGACACACAAACGTTCAGCTTTAACCCGAGTGCAGATCAATGAATAGAGAATAAACCACATGGGGAATGTAACAGAGTTTGGACCTGCAGCGCCCTCTAGTGGAACTTAGGAGACTCGCAGCATGTTCACAGAGCCGGTTGTACTTTCTTCGAAGGCTCAGGTCTTTTAACGTCTGTAACACCGTTCTATGGCTCTTTTATGAAACGGCTGTGGCGAGTGTCATCTTTGACGCCGTGGTCTGTTGGGGCTGGAATGTGAAGGTATCGGACAGGAACAGACTGGACAAGGTTATTAAAAACGCTGGATCTGTGCTCGGCCTGGAGCTCGACTCTGTGGATGTAGTAGTGAAGAGGACGATTCTGTCCAAAGTACAGTCCATCTAGAACGATCCTTCTCACCCGCCATACAGTGTTTCCTCTGACCAGAGGAACAAGTTCAGCCAGAGATGATCACCATCAAGTTCCACAGAGCGTCACAGGAGATCTTTCCTCCCAACGGCAATAAAATTATACAACTCTTCTCTGTAACTCGTCCACTGTGTGTGTATTCACGGTCAGTGACGGTAACACAATAGGACAATAACACTTACCTGTATTAATTATATGACAGTTGTAGTATTATATCGCAATAAATTATGTAATACAAGATTACATATCTATATATATATCTATATACTAGTTTATTGTGCAATATTTATAAATGCTCTTGTTTAACTTAGTGTTCAATATGGTACTTACTGTTTGAGGACTCTTTATATTTCATTGATTTTTTTTTACTTTTCCTTTCTACTTGCTAACAAGGAGCAACTGTAACCAAAAATGAAGCAACTTCCTCTTGGGATTAATAAAGTTCTTTGAATCTTCAAGTGTTATAACGGCCGAGTCAAAGTCCAGACCTAAATCCATCTGAGAATCTGTGGAAAGACGCGAAACGTGCAGTTCACAGACGCTCTCCGTCCAACCTGACTGAGCTTGAGCTGCTGTGCAAAGATAAATAGACGAAAACCTCACTCACACTGGTGTGACACACTGAGAGGTGTTCCTACACAGTACTGACTCAGGGGGGTCAATACTAATGCACACCACACTTTTCAGATATTTATTTGTAAAAATGTTGAAAAAACTCATTTTCCTTCCACTTCACAGTTCTGTGCCACTCTGTCGGTCTGTCGCATAAAATCCCAATAGAACACATTTATGTTAACGAGACGACATGTGGACAAAGTTCAGGGGGTGTGAATACTTTTGAAAATCACTGTAGGAAATTAAGTTCATCCCATAATAATCTGCAGCACCTCCACATCGAGCTGAAGGTGATGAAAGAACACACACACACACGCACACACACACACAGCGCGCAC
>QNUK01000593.1:17500-20000 GCA_013621035.1 Clarias magur
TGTCCGTCCGTCCGTCCGTCCGGCCGTGTCCGTCCGTCCGTGTCCGTCCGTCCGTCCGGCCGTGTCCGTCCGTCCGGCTCCGTCCGTCCGTCCGTGTCCGTCTGTCCGTGTCCGTCCGTCCGTCCGTGTCCGTCCGTCCGGCCGTGTCCGTCCGTCCGTGTGTCCGTCCGTCCGTGTCCGTCCGTCCGTCCGTCCGTGTCCGTCCGTCCGTCCGTCCGTGTCCGTCCGTCCGTCCGTCCGTGTCCGTCCGTCCGTCCGTCCGTGTGTCCGTCCGTCCGTGTCCGTCCGTCCGTCCGTGTCCGTCCGTCCCCGTCCGTCCGTCCGTCCGTGTCCGTCCGTCCCCGTGTGCGTCCGTCCCCGTGTGCGTCCCCGTGTGCGTCCGTCCGTCCGTGTGCGTCCGTCCCCGTCCGTCCGTCCCCGTCCGTCCGTCCCCGTCCCCGTCCGTCCGTGTCCGTCCCCGTCCGTCCCCGTCCGTTCGTCCGTCCCCGTCCGTTCCCGTCCGTCCCCGTCCGTTCGTCCGTCCCCGTCCGTTCGTCCGTCCCCGTCCGTTCGTCCGTCCCCGTCCGTCCGTGTCCATGTCCGTCCGTGTCCATGTCCGTCCGTGTCCATGTCCGTCCGTGTCCGTCCGTGTCCATGTCCGTCCGTGTCCGTCCGTGTCCATGTCCGTCCGTGTCCGTCCGTGTCCATGTCCGTCCGTGTCCGTCCGTGTCCATGTCCGTCCGTGTCCGTCCGTGTCCATGTCCGTCCGTGTCCGTCCGTGTCCATGTCCGTCCGTGTCCGTCCGTGTCCATGTCCGTCCGTGTCCGTCCGTGTCCATGTCCGTCCGTCCGTGTCCATGTCCGTCCGTGTCTGTCCCCATGTGAGCGCGTGTGTGAGTAAGCGCGTGTGTGTGTGTGAGCGCGTGTGTGTGTGTGAGCGCGTGTGTGTACCTGTCGCAAATACAGGAAGAAGCTGGAATACTGTCCGGCCTCAGGCAGGTAAGACAGGAAGACTGTGATGCAGATCAACAAGACTGTGGAGTCCTGACCGACCTTCCTCAGAGACTGCAATTCACACACACACACACACACACTATTAAGACTAGTAATACTAGTAATACTGGACATTAGTATAATTAGGACACAGGACACAGGACAGTGTCTCACATTACAGTGAAAGACCCGATACAGATAATAAAGGATCTAAACAGCAGCTGATCCTGAGCTGCAGTGATCCAGACCCCCTCTGTCCTCTGGACCTGTCTGACTCGTCCTGGTGTCCCTCTCCTGGTTGGAGATCTGGTCACATGGAGCCCCGTGTGGTCTGTCTGGGACGCGTCTGGTGACTGGGGACGGTTCCACTTCACCATGAAGACGCTCCTGTCCTCGGCTGATACAGACAGCTGTTCTCTGAGGACTCGTGACTGCAGTCTCTCGATAGTTCAGGACTGGAGTTTCCTACAGTCTACCTGAGTCTCCAATAACCAACTGGACTCCATATGAACTTAAACACGTCTCCTGTTCTACTGAACTTGCAGCGTCCTAACACACAGTATGAGTGCAGATCAATCCCTGCTCTCCGTTATCACCCAGATGAGGATGGGTTCCCTGTTGAGTCTGGTTCCTCTCAAGGTTTCTTCCTGTTACCATCTCAGGAAGTTTCTCCCTCAGCACCGTCGCCCTCGGCTCGTTCATCAGGGACCATCTGATCATTCTGATTCACACACACTCACATCTCATACACACTTCTGTAATTATTTTGATTGTGTAAAGCTGCTTTGCGACAGCTGGTTAAAAGCGATATACAAATAAATAAATAAAATTGAAACACACACACACACGCAAGGTTATTAAAAACGCTGGATCTGTGCTCGGCCTGGAGCTCGACTCTGTGGATGTAGTAGTGAAGAGGACGATTCTGTCCAAAGTACAGTCCATCTAGAACGATCCTTCTCACCCGCCATACAGTGTTTCCTCTGACCAGAGGAACAAGTTCAGCCAGAGATGATCACCATCAAGTGTTCCACAGAGCGTCACAGGAGATCTTTCCTCCCAACGGCAATAAAATTATACAACTCTTCTCTGTAACTCGTCCACTGTGTGTGTATTCACGGTCAGTGACGGTAACACAATAGGACAATAACACTTACCTGTATTAATTATATGACAGTTGTAGTATTATATCGCAATAAATTATGTAATACAAGATTACATATCTATATATATATCTATATACTAGTTTATTGTGCAATATTGTATTAACGTAGTGTGCAGTATGGTACTTACTGTTTGAGGACACTTTATATTTTATCGATATGCTGTTTCTTTACTTTACGTGACAGCAGGTGTGAGCAGCTGTAACCGGGAATAAGCAATTTAATAAAGTTCTTTGAATCTTGAATGCATGCACATACACGGCTGGGTTTACTCAGCCTATCCCTCCGGTGTGAGTGTGTGTGTGTGTGTGTGTGTGTGTGTGTGTGTGAGACTCACAGCGAAGGGATCAGCCTGTTCCCAGGAGA
>QNUK01000593.1:25000-45777 GCA_013621035.1 Clarias magur
ACAGTGAAGTACAGTAAAGTACAGTAAAGTACAGTAAAGTAAAGTACAGTGAAGTACAGTACAGTAAAGTACAGTAAAGTAAAGTACAGTGAAGTACAGTAAAGTACAGTAAAGTACAGTAAAGTAAAGTACAGTGAAGTACAGTACAGTGAAGTACAGTAAAGTACAGTAAAGTAAAGTACAGTAAAGTAAAGTACAGTAAAGTACAGTAAAGTAAAGTACAGTAAAGTAAAGTACAGTAAAGTACAGTAAAGTAAAGTACAGTGAAGTACAGTAAAGTAAAGTAAAGTACAGTAAAGTACAGTAAAGTACAGTGCAGTAAAGTACAGTAAAGTACAGTACAGTGAAGTAAAGTACAGTGAAGTACAGTACAGTAAAGTAAAGTACAGTAAAGTAAAGTACAGTACAGTAAAGTACAGTAAAGTACAGTACAGTAAAGTACAGTGAAGTAAAGTACAGTGAAGTACAGTAAAGTAAAGTACAGTACAGTAAAGTAAAGTACAGTAAAGTAAAGTACAGTAAAGTAAAGTACAGTGAAGTACAGTAAAGTAAAGTACAGTAAAGTAAAGTACAGTAAATTACAGTAAAGTAAAGTACAGTACAGTTAAGTAAAGTACAGTAAAGTAAAGTACAGTAAAGTACAGTAAAGTACAGTAAAGTAAAGTACAGTAAAGTACAGTAAAGTAAAGTACAGTAAAGTACAGTACAGTAAAGTAAAGTAAAGTACAGTAAAGTACAGTAAAGTACAGTGCAGTAAAGTACAGTAAAGTAAAGTACAGTAAAGTAAAGTACAGTAAAGTACAGTACAGTAAAGTAAAGTACAGTAAAGTACAGTACAGTAAAGTACAGTACAGTAAAGTACAGTAAAGTAAAGTAAAGTACAGTAAAGTACTATATATATATATATATAAGTATATATATATATATATATATATATATATACATATAACCTGTATTATAATTTGTAATATTGTATTACATAATTTATTTCGATAAGATAGTATATGAAGTATATAATACTACAATTGTCATATAATTAATACAGGTAAGTGTTATTGTCCTATTGTGTTACCGTCACTGACAGTCAATACACACATAGTGGACGAGTTACAGAGAAGAGTTGTATAATTTTATTGAAAGATCTCCTGTGACGCTCTGTGGAACACTTGATAGTAATCAGTCTCTGGCTGAACTTGTTCCTCTGGTCAGCGAAACTCAACTTTCATTTTGGAACTTTTTATCAACCATGAATGGACATGTCGGAGGGACGTCATTTTTAATGGTCATCAAGCGTCCAAATGTTTGCTGGGAAGCTCAACGTCTGGAGCCAGGCCTGGACAAAGGGCCCGTCAGTAAACACCCGGTCTGCCACGTGATCGGGCGGCAGAGGCTGGTTCTGGGGTCCTGGAATATCACATCTCTTTAGGGGAAGGAGCCAGAGCTTGTGCGGGAGGTGGAGCGTTGCCAGTTAGATGCAGTGGGGCAATGTCAGAGATACTTGGAGGGGCATGATTGGGAGGAATGGCCTCCCTGGACTAAACTCAAGCTGTGTTTTGTTATTGGATTTCTGTGCTAGTCATGTATTGTCCATAACAAACATCATACCAAGTGTAATTGGTATCAGATCACTCTAGGACAGGGGTGTCCAAATCCAGTCCTGGAGGGCCAGTGACCAGCAGAGTAGGTAACTGACCAACACCTAAACACACACACTGATCCTAGTAATTAACAGATTAGTTAAATCAGCTGTGTTTAAGAAGAAGAAGCACCAAACTGTGTTGGACACTGGCCCTCCAGGACTGGATTTGAACACCCCTGCTCTAGGACAAAGGTCATTCAAAATTCAATATTCAAAGAACTTTTTCATTCTTGGTTACATTTGCTTACAGTTGTTTTCCAGGAGGAAAGGAAAAGAGTTATGAATTAAGAAGGAGGATTAAAAAACAGTAATTACCATATCGCAAACTAACTGATGAAGTCCTTGATTGTATCATCTGACCAGCGACCATATGTCCTGGACACTCGGGTAAAGAGAGTTGTCAAGTGATCACCATCTTTTGTGATCTGTTGGGTTAGGTGGCAGGGTAGACACCTGCACAGACCTGGTAAGCCCAAATGAGTAATGCGGATGAATTGAGGATGTCTAGGGTTGGCCTTCTACTCCCACTTCATTTTACTGCTCTTCTGACATCCAGCAGGTTGGGGGCATTGAATGAGAGTGGTCAATGTTTAAAGCTTCTATTTCTGAAGCTGTGACTGTGAGCTGTGGTCTCAAGGTCTTGGGTGTCTCAAGGGGTGGCAACTCTCAAACATTATAGTGGATATCTGTGGTCAGGGAAGCCGTCCAACTGAAAAAGGAGGCCAACAGGGATAGTTTATTCAGTTAAAAAGTACCAGGGCGCTTGAAGGACAGCAGTGGTGGAAGTAGAGGAAAAGCAGCGGGTGTGGGAGCAGCTCTGAAGAAGGATTTTAGGGCAGCAACAAGGCTGTCTTGGGTGACACGCCCCTTCAACATTGTATGGAAGTTGGGGATGGTGCCTAAATAGTGGCAGACTGGGATGGTGGTTCTACCTCTTCAACCTCTTCAACAAGCAGGATTTTTTTTTTCAGGAGGGTAACTGGTTTTTCTCCAGGATGAGAAGCTCAGTCATCTACAGTATGTGAAAATCAGAGTAGTATTGCCGAATCATTTAAGGTATACTTAGCCTGTCCAGCTGGGAGGAAGCCACGGGGCAGATCAAGGACTAAGTGAAGAGATTATTTCTACATATTGGCCTGGGAACGCCTCAGGATCCCCCAGTCAGAGTTAGTTGAGGAGAACAGGTAAAGTGTGCGGTTCCCTGCTGGAACTGCCACCCCGCGGACTTGAAAAACGAGCAAGTCTTGGTTTACGAGTGCCGAGTATCATGTATCATGGATCATGTATGCGCTCTTGCCTCTTGTCTTGGTTTGAAACGTGATCACAACTGAGCCAATGATTTTTCTTTCTCTTGCGCTGTGGAATTGTGGGTGCTCGTCTCTTACTGGTCTTAATCAACATCTCTCTCTCTGTTTCAGCGCGTCTCCTATTTGTGTGTGTGTGTGTGTGTGTGCGCGTAATTTGACACCGACACACACACACACTCTCTCTCGCATTTACACCTCCCCTCCCCGGCTTCGCACACACAGACACTCTGATCTGTCGCAATTCTTTTCAAAGGTAAGGTGCTGGTTCATTTATTGTTGTGTGTTTTTAAAAAAAAAACTTTACAGCAGTGATTTCGTTAGTATGCTGTTAGAGAGATTTTTTTCCCCTGTTAAAACAGTATTTCTGTTGTGTGTGTGTGTTTGTTGTGAAACTTAAAAAGCGAGGTGAGGGAAGTGAGAAGTTTTACTGCGTAAGACGAGGCAAGGGAAGGGGCTAATTCCATACACACACACACACACACACAAATACACGGCGCCTGCGCACACAAACGGAAAGACTTATGTCTGGATTTATTTTTACTTTAGGTAAAGTGCAAGTAATTTTTTTTTTACTTTATATATTGTATTAATTATTTTTATGTATATGTTTTGGGCTGTCGAATGAATTATTAGTTTTCATTATTTCTTATGGGAAAATTCTATTTGGTTTACGAGTGTTTTGGAATACGAGCCTGCTTCCGGAATGAATTATGCTCGTAATTCAAGGTTCCACTGTATTTAAAGTTTAATATGTTACAGAATCAAACCTTAATGGCTAAAACTATATTTATGCATTATTTAGATCTACACAAAACAAACTGAGAATAAATTATTATAAGCATTCCACAAAATTAATCAAGCTTAATTATGACTCATAAAGGCTAATGCTAATCTATAAAACATTAATCTTTAGATGCAGTTATTTAAAAAAAGACATCAGTCTTTATTGCAGATGAATGAGTGTGTGAAGGTAAAGACTAAGGAAGTGGGCATTTAATGCTTGTACTGCTCCAGGGTAAAAACTTATATACAGATATAAAATCATTCATGTCAGGCTTAGATAACAGACAATGAAATAAATCTGAACAATAACATTATCAGGTTTTTTCTGCAATTGATAATTTTTTTATAAAAACCCTGTAATTATGGTTCTTACTTCAGTGATGTTGAATCCAAATAATTAAGTAACAAAAACAATAATAATAATTCCGGTACATCATCTTGTTTTAAGTAATCAAAATGTCAGTGTAACAGGAAGAACATCAGAAATGTCTTGTGTGATTAAACACTGGATGATACTTAACATTTAAAACTTTTATTTCATTTCTCATGTGAGATTTATACCCGTGTGTGTGCATGAAAGCGGTAAAAGACCTGACTGAAGACACGAGTGTTGCAGGTTGTGTTCAGGTGTGTACAAGCAAGTGTGTGCTTAAAAGCCTAAACTCAGCGAGCAGAGTAGAGGTGATGATGATGAGGAGGAGGAGGAGGATGATGATTTCCTCCTTCAGTGCAGAGAGCGCTCCGGTCCGGTCCGGTCCGGTTCTGACAGACGCTGATTTCAGATCAAGAGGAAAGTCGAGTGGTGTTTGGTCTCGTAGTGTTGGTTTCACAGACAGAGTCATGGGGGATTGGAGCCTATCCAAGTGGACTCGGGGCCTTATACACACACACACAATACGGGCAATTAGGGAACACCAATTAGTCTAATCTGCATGTCTTTGGACTGTGGGAGGAAACCCACCAAGCACGGGGAGATCATGCAGACTTCACACACACACACACACACACAGCGGAGGTGGGAATCGAACACAGAGCCTGAAGGTGCGAGGCGACCGTGCTAATCACTACACCACCGTGCCGCCTGTAAAAACCTTTAAATTAAAACATGTAAATACTGTAAGATCACTGATGATCATTTTAAACATGACAGCAGGCAGAGTGACGTTACACTGCCATGTGTTAATGATTACACACACCTCAATAATCATGTGAATAAAGACACGAGTTTCTAATGACACCAACGGTACAAAGATTTATTTTCCATAATATACAGAGAGAGAGAGAGAGAGAGAGAGAGAGGGATGAATTTACAGATGTTTGTGGATCAAACTTTAACACACCAAAGAGAAAGAAGCTCAAGGACATGATGATATTCTCACACACACACAATTTTTTTTTTATAATAACGACACACACATGAACATTCGGACGTGCACACACTTATTATTTGTTTCATTAAATCATTCTCTTTTCCTTAATATACTTGTACGAGCTCTTAAAGACACACCTGAGGAAAACACACACACTCTGTGTAAACCCCAGTGAGGAACACACACACACACACTCTGTATACGAGAGCTGTGTTCAGTAGTCTGTAATTAAACACACACTCAGGGGAATGAAATAATACGATATGAAACAGGAAGTTGCGCCGCTGGTGACGTCGTTACATAACAAACACCAGGAGTTCTTAAGGTCAGGGAGCGAACCTTCAGCCTCCGCCGCGTCCTGATAACGTGTGAACGCTGTACTGTACGTGTGTGTGTGTGTGGCCTTTACAGAACACACAGATGATTTGCGAGGCGTGTGAAACATCCTGCTCGTCAGGTTTGGGAGCGAGACGCTTCCTCGTCCCCGTGACCTCGGCCTCGTCTCCGGCAGGCTGGAGCACAAACACACACGTTCAGGAGGAGACAGGGTGTGAAGGTGACCTGAGAGGAATTCACAGCTCAAACACACCTGTATCAGGAGTCACGGCTAGCGTTAGCGCTCAGTAGCGCCGGTGTGTGATTTGAGACGCAGTGTGAGTGTAGAACGTGAACTTTTATTGGGGGGAAAAAAACTAAACAAAAAACGAATGCGATCATTTCTCCTCAGAAAGAGCCTGGTGTCTGCTCTAAAACACACACACACACACACACACACACACACACACACACACACACACACAGCATTCACACTTTATTAAAACATACCTCTGATTGAATAATCTTGTTCCCTCACATTAAAAGTGTTCCCTGCTGTGTTTGCTGCGTAGCAACGTTAGCAATATTAGCGCATTTCTTCAGGAATTTCATTTCTGTCTTTACCGCTAGCGTGCGGTAGCTCTCCTCTCACGGATTAGCCATAGCGCATCAAGAAACAATCCCACTGTTGGTCTGTAGCTGCGTTTAGCTAGCTCACTAACTAACAAATGCTAGCTAGCGGTTGGCAAACAATCAGTTCATGGTCTAACAGTCTAATAGAAAGTTCTTTGCGAATAATATTGTTAGGGCATTGTTTTTACACATTTTAATTTAACTATTTAGCAACTTTAGCTCTTCCAGTTACAACTTTAAAGCTAACTATTTGCTATTAGTTACATTAACAATTATTTCAACAACTAGCTAGACTAATAGCTAGACAACTATTAGATTTAGCTCTTGCTATAATGCTAGCTAGCCTGTCTGGAGAACCACCACGTTTAATCGTAACCAAGGCGACAGCCTCTGGCTAAATCCTAACACAAATATGTAAATGAGCACAAAGGAAACTGCTAGCTTGTGCACACTTGGCTAACTCTGGTCTGTAAACAATGCTAACGATATTGCACGTTTCCTGTGGTGGTACAGTGACTGCTCAGCTCTACATGGCCGAAAGTTTAACTGCTAAATGTCATCATCTATAAAGGGGATGTCGAGGTCAGTGAAGCGTCCACTTGGTTTTGAATCCTGGCGGCCATCTTGGATGACGTGCGTGGTTTGAGCGCCGCCTTGCGTCCGAGTGTTCTCCTCAGGAAGCTTCTGTGGCTCCATCGCACTCAGCCGACCTGAAACAGAAACTTTACATTCATATCATGTAGCACAGCAGAGTGTCCCGCTAGCACGCCTACCGCGCCTATAAATACCTAATGAGGCCATACTGGATTTCATACGTCATGTGATAAACGCACGTTGCATCGTGCTAGCTGCCGCGTCAAGTTATACACCCTCAAGATGGTGCGCTAGCATTAGCATGGCCCCATAGCAATAGTAGCAAAAACAAGCATTACATCACAACAAAAGCTATTTACACCAATGAGCCATAACATTAAACCCCCTGACAGGTGACGTGAGTAATGCTGATGATCTGGTTACAGCGCCACCTGTCAGGGGGTGGGATACATCAGACAGCAAGTGACAATTTTGTTCCTGAAGTTGATGTGCTGGAAGCCAGGAAAATGGTTGAGCGTAAGGATCTGAGTGACTTTACCACAGGCCAGTCGATCCAAAAGAAGAGCTGCTGTAGGCCAAACTGCTGGCGAAGTGAACAGCTGGTTCTGATAGACTGGAATCAGAACACACAGTGCATTGAAGTTTGTTGCATATGAAGCTGCGTAGCTGAAGGTGCCCATGCTGAGCCCCCGTGTCCTCCATCAAAAACTCCTACAGTGGCACAGGAGCATCAGACTTGAACCACGGAGCGATGGAAGAAGGTGGAAGTTGGCCTGGTCTGATGGGTCACGTTTTCTTTTAAACATTTTCTTTCTTTTTTACATCATGTGGACATCTGTGTGTGTGTGTGTGTGTGTGTGTGTGTGCGCGTCGCCTACCTGGGGAATAGATGGCACCAGGATGCACTATGAGAAGAAGGTGAGCGGGCGGAGTCGGTGTGATGGTCTGAGTGATGTTCTGCTGGAAAACCATTCGTTTAGCCCCACCTGCCTAAACGCTGTTACAGACCGGGTTCATGGAGACGGTGTTCCCTGATGAGATCATGCGCTCAGACACACGGCACAGGAACGGTTTAAGGAACATGACAAAGAGTTTGAGGTATTGATTCCCCCTCAAAACGTTCCAGAGCCGAGCGTCTGTGGAATGTGCTGGAGACACGTCTGACACACACCAAGTCTGATCCCCCACACAGAGTTACAGGAGTTAAAGGATCTGCTGCTGAAGCCTGGTGCCAGGTACCACACACACCTTCAGAGGTCTCGTGGGGTCCAGGCCTCGACAGCCCTGGGCCACTTTGGTCGCACAAAATGGGGCGCTACACAGTATACGGCAGGTGGGTTTATAATGAGTATGGTAGATTGTGTATAAAGATGAGGTTTCAAACGGAAATCTAGAAACAGCACGAACACTAAACTGGAGTACACCAGACAAGGAGAATCTTAAGAGTCCTAAAACAAACAAAACCCCAAGGGAACCCCAAGATGAACACAAGAGGAACCTCAGAGGAACCCGAGAGGAAACGGAATGGAACCTGGGTGAAAATCCAAAAGGAACCCCAAAAGGAACCCGAGGAACCTGGCGAGTGGAGCCACCTTCTCTTCATGCAATCACGTCATGCAAAATGTTTAAACGCGACTGTACCTGTTACTGACCTTCCAAGTCAAGGTAAGTGATTTTGTCCTCGAGAGGACTCTCAGCGCTCACTGTGCTTTCACAGTCCAGGTTTTCATTATCAGAACTGTCCAGGTCCGGCAGCCTGTAGGCCAGCTTATTCCTAACACACAGAGATCAACACTTCACATTTAATATACACAGCGCTAACACGCTACAATGCTAAATCACGCTCAACATACTAATTAAAGTATGTTTAATTAAAATGAATTCTCTGAACTTCGACTAACAGATGAAGCTACCTAGCCTGGATTAGCTTACTTAAATTTAGTGATGAAATTGAAATATAATTGTAATAATACAAGTAAAATGGCCAAAACATCTTCGACAAATTCATACAGTCGTGACAGGAGAAAATATTTTTTAAATTGGCAAAAAATGTTAGCAACCAATCCAATGTTACTTTTCTATATTCTCAAAAAATCTCAGTCGATCACAAAGCACTGTTGTTTTCCTCACGCTAATGCTAGCTAGCTTCATAGTGTCTGGCGGTCATTAGCTAAAATTAGTAGCTTGCTAATTTATTAAAGAAAAAGATTATTCTCCATGAAATACAACTAGATGGAATACACTGATGGGAGTACACACACAGGTGAACAGTTAGCTTAACAGTTAGTGTAGCAGTTAGCGCTCTGTCTGCAGGCTAATGCAATAGAGCACAATGCATGCTAATGCTAACTGTTACAGATTATACCGTGAACGAATGTAACAACTGACTTCTCGTGCTTTATGGATCGGATTCTCTCTAGCAGCGTGTTCTCCACGTCCAAGCTGTCCATCCGAGATATGTCCGCCTTCCCCTGCGGGTTCTCCATGACCTGATAGACGAGAAGACACACACACACACACACACACACACACACACACACACACACACGCGTCCATCCACACCAGGTGCTAATCAGTGTAAGGAGTCTCCAGTGTCACAGCTTATCTCATAAAACACCTGGTTAAAGGAAAAGAACTTCAGGTGCTAAGTATCTCAGCAGGCTACGTGTATTAGCATGCTAACTGACCGTGTTCTGTCTACGCAGTGTGAGCTGTTTCACTGCCAGAGCCTCAGCGTGTTCCAGCTGCTGGATCTCCTTCATCTTCTCATCATATCTCTTCATCTGTTCCAGGATCAACACCTCCAAACACCTCACACACACACACACACACACACACACACACACACACACACAGAACCTTAGCCTCCCTGTAGTACTCTCTTATTAAGTCTGTTATTAGACTCAGGACACTGTTGGGTTTCTGTATGTAGAATATCGTCACTCTGTGTTCAGGAGATGGAGGGGGGGGGGAGGGGGAGGGGGGGAGGGGGAGGAGGAGGCCCTCTGCTGGCCAAACACTGCTGGTATAATGATAAAACAGAGACAATGTAGGACACGGTCAAAACACACTGTCTATGGTTGAAAAAGTAGTGCGAGTTCTCAGGTGTGTGTGTGTGTGTGTGTGTGTGTGTGTGTGTGTGTGTGTGTGTGTGTGTAGTGAAGTGTCTCACAGCGTGGTCTTGGGCAGGTCTTTGACGCTGAGCAGCGGGTCGGAGACGTCGGGGCAGCGCAGGACACACGGGGCGAAGACGATGGCCAGAGCGTTAGCAGACATCCGGTTGTGAGTCTCCTCCCTCGCCACTCTGACAGAACACACACAGACACACACACACACACACACACACACACACACAGATCCACAGAGCAGTTCAGGACACGCCCATAGACTAACGCTGATGTGTATGAGGCTTATAGAGATCCTACAGACGATGACACGCCCCCAGAATGCACTGCGGTGTGTGTGTGTGTGTGTGATGGGAAACGTACTTGACCAGGTGGAAGATGAGTCGCTCCAGCGTGCTGTAGTTGGGAGCAGGAAGTTCCTCTACCTTCCTGTAGATGGCTCTCAGTCTCTCCGAGGTCTCCGGCACGTCTGAGCGAAAGTCAATAAAACCCACACTCACTTCCTGTCCGTGACATCATCAGCAGCTTCAACAATCTGTGTGTGTTTGTGCGTGTTAAAAATTTTATAAATTGGGAAACACACACCAGCGGCATACAGGAAGTCGTTGTAGAGGTTCAAGGTCATCAGAGGTTCGGGCAACTCCCTTAACCAGGACTTAATCAGACCCGTAACTGTGTGGATCTGATAATTATCCAGACAGGCACTCTGGGGATCTGAAACACACACACACACACACACACACACACACACACACACACACACACACTATAGGATAAACCCCCAGTCACTCTGACACTTTGTTGTGATGATGATCAGTGCCATAGAAATGTGTGTGTGTGTGTGTGTGTGTGTGTGTGTGTGTGTCTCACTCGTGTCCAGAAGCTGATGGAGTTCTCTAGCCTTGAGGGTGGAGCCTGACTTTCTGTAAATTCCCTCAGTGTAGAGTCCGTTCATCTCCACATGCGCCAACATCCTCTCCAGCACACAGGGCACCGGCTCCGCCCCGCTGGTCAGGGTGGGCAAGTGCACCCCAAAGTACACAGTGACTTTACATGCTTCAGTCTGTAACACACACACACACACACACACCAACCACAATGGAAAACAGTTAGATGGACAGATGTTGTTGCCATGGTAACGCACAGACTGACCAACAGCCAGGGAATAGCAGAGCTCTCAGAATACTGCTCGTCCAATCAGATCAGTGGATCAGAACTTATGATAAACAATTAGTGTTAAAGGACAGAAGGAGGTTTCAGTGGTAACGAGACAGCTGTACTAACACTGCACCAGTAGGGGGCGATGATGTGGTGAGCACCAGACAGTTACAGTTAATGACTAATTAGTGTCACTTACCTTCTTCTCCCCGTGTTTAGAGCAGAGTGTTATTATCTTGCTCAAACACTTCCTGTGACACACCATCTTACACGCTGAAACAAATCACACACACACACACACACACACACACACACACACACACACACACACACACCAGGTCACTGATCTGTAACGCTCTCTCAAATCACACACCTATTCACTCACTCCACTGTGGGCGTGTCCCAAACCACAGAAGCCCAAAGAGGAAGTGCACTGTGTAGTGAAGATGGGTGTGAGCAGTAGAGCAGTGCATTCTGGGTAACTCACCGCTGCACATGCAGGCTTTCTCCATGCCCCAGATGAACGAGCCGCACATGTCACATGACTGAACGATGGTGACTTGGTACGTACAGAACACGTGATCCAGGGGACTGTCAGGCTACACACACACACACACACACACACACACACACACACACAGCATGTACTACAGTATAGTGTAGAACATCAGGATCAATTGTATAAACAATGTAAATAAACTTACACACTTATCGTTCTCCCGCATCCTCTTCATCTTTTTGGTGGGCTGAAAGTAAAGTTTATCACACAGAGTAGAGATGATGATGATGATGATGATGTTCACGCTCCTTCTCATCCTCACTACTACTGCAGTCGTTAACGGTGTGAGTGTGAAAATTCACCGTCTCTAACTATATACCTGATATTTTACAGTTTATCACTGGATTTCCCTTCTGATTGAAACTGTTTATTACATTTCATTACTTATCTGGCAGAGCGATGTAAGTCACTTCTCTTATGGTCATCAGCTCGTGTACCGACTTTAAACATTCTTTTACACGACTGTTTTGCCTTTGGGTTTTTCCATGTTCACTCTCATATCAACAGGTTATTGTTTGTGTTTACATGTTTGTTGTGGGCGTCGACTGTATATGGATCTGGCTCTGCTTTTTTGTTGTTGTTAAATATCATTAAAATATACAGTATGTATATAAAAATAAACCAGTGCGGAAGACTTGCGGTTGAGCTTTATGGAGTAGGACCGATTTCCCGCCGATTTCGATTAAAGTTGTTATTCATTCGCGCTTTGTGGCCATAATTGTAGTTCTGTTTTATTCTCTAGTTCGTTGTGTTTTGAAGTTTTACTCGCTACTGTGTAAAATGGCAGCAAAACATATTAAAACTCGCAGTACTATTCAAACACAACCGAGGCCTAGTTTGCAAACCGTGAGCACGTCCTCGCCTGTAAAGCCCCCTCGGGCCAAGCTAGTCTTTTTTCTTTTTCCACTGTTCTATAAAGAGACTGAATGATATATCGTACACTTGTACTTCGGATTCGCTCAGCACAGTCTTTTCTACGCTCACTTTGCATTTATTTGCACGTCTTGTTTATTTGTATTTTTACGTGTATTTACCTAATCGGTGGTAAATTGATTTGTACTGAGTATTTTTTTTGTATAGTTATACAGTTATACAGTGTGGAAGTCGGCGGGAGGGTTTTTTCCCTTTTGCTCTCTTGCTTCTGCGTGTTTTGTTTGGATCCCGGTTAGTCCATTCACTTTGGCGGATTATTTTTGCTCTTTTGGGAAACACTGCTGTCTCCTTTGTTTTGTAGTCACGTGGAGACTTTGGGTGTATTTGTGTTTAGGGGTATATGGGGGGAGGGGGAGGGGGAGTCCCGTCTCGGCTCTTTACGACCGCTGGCGTTTTGGTTGTTGTGGTGTTTATTTTTCCATTTGAATGGTTAATAGTAATATAGATCCCGGCAGTGCTGGGTCAGGCATACGTCTTAGATTCATTAGTAGGAATATCAGAGGGATGGGTAACCCTGTTAGGAGATCTAAGGTTTTCACACACTTGAAACGTCTAAATTCTGATATTGCATTTCTACAGGAGACTCACCTTCGCATTAAAGATCATAACAGGTGACATTGGCCTTGGGCAGGTCAGGTCTTTCACTCAAACTTTAATTCGAAAACTAGAGGAGTTTCATAAACGTAGTCCATTAGTGACTTTGGAGATTTAATTCTCTTCTTTTGGCAGATAAAGAATTTTGTGAATTCATTTCAAGTTCTATTGATTGAACTCCTCAATAGAACTTGAAATGAATTCACAAAATTCTTTATCTGCCAAAAGAAGAGAATTAAATCTCCAAAGTGGTGGACTACGTTTATGGGTAGAAAAGTGAATATCCAATAACAGAGGTGAATGATCAGATATTACAATAGCAGAATAATCAGAAGAACTAACACACGGCTTAAGAGTTCTGTCAATAAAAAAGTCCTCAATCCTGGAATAAGAATGGTGCATCTGGGAGAAAAAAGAAAATCTTTTGATTGAAGGATTGCGAAATCTCCATGGATCAATAAGATCGTTCTGTTTCATAAAATCTAAGAATATTTTGGACGTAGATGATTGAGTCAGATTACGAGGATTAGATCTAATTTCAAGTTCTATTGAGGAGTTCAATCAATCAAGGCGATTCAGTTTCATATTCATTGTTATGGGAGACACTTAAGCTACCTGAGAGGTCAAATTATATCGTATTCTGCTCTTGCTAATAAAAAGATTAATGCTAGGCTTCAAGAACTTACAACGGCGATTAGTAACCTTGACCAAAGTTAGACACTGAACCCCTCTCCAGAATTACTGAAGCAGCGTCTTGATTTGCAAACAGAATTCAATCTTATGTCAACTAAAGAGGCAGAGCGACGACAAGCCACTTCGCGTTTGATACCCAGTATTAAAACCACTTATGACACTATTACTACTGATCCCTTGGAAATTAATTCTACCTTTAAAACATTTGACTCTTTGTTGTACGAGTCTGAATCTCCGGCGGACAAAGCTAAAATTAACTAATCTTTCAAATCCTGTTATTGATACTAATATTGCCGGGCAGTTGGACTCCCCATTTTCCGTTGAAGAAGTATTAAATGCTATTACAGCTGCGCGGTCTAATAAAGCCCCAGGCCCTGATGGCTTTCCAATTGAATTTTATACAAAAAATTATTAGTAAATTGGCTCCATTGCTTTTATCTGTGTTTAATGAATCCTTGGAAAGGGGTTCATTACCACCAACTTTCACACAAGCCACTATAGCGCTACTTCTCAAAAGTGACAAAGCTCCAACTTCCTGTGGTTCCTACAGACCATTATCTCTGCTTAATGCCGATACAAAGGTGTTGGCAAAAGTAATTGCATCTCGCCTAGAGGATGTGCTTCGTCATATTGAGATCTTCCTCTGTATTCAAGCGAATCATCCGTAATGAAACTGAATATAAATGATCATTGTATGCGGATGATTTGTTATTATACATAGCTGACCCTGCACTCTCTCTCCATCCCGTCTGTTTTAGGTATTCTGGAGAACTTCAGCTCGTTTTCAGGTTATAGATTAAATTTGGGGAAAAGTGAGTGTTTTCCCGTTAATTCTGCTGCACGTCATCTTCGACAGTTCGATCTACCCTTTCGGTTTAGTCCATCGGGGTTTAAATACTTGGGGATTAACGTGACTCGTGTATTTAAATAAAAAAATTCAATAGACATTGAGAGGATGTACAGCCAGATTTTTCCACAATTGGCAACCCTTCATTTCCTACTTTACAAGTTTAGAGGTATTGTCTGATTAAATGTCTACCTGTTGTTGTTATATTTATGTAATATGTTGGTTGGTTGTGTTGAGCCGAGTGGAACCGGGGGTGTGGGGTGGTTTGGTTGTTCTTTGTTTGTTTGTTTTTTGTTGAGTGTGTTATATATATTTATTTAGGAAAATTAAGAAATGTAAATTGTATTTTTTATAAGTGCAAGTACTGTATTTTCTTTCTTCAATAAAAATATTTTGGAAAATAAAATAAATAAACCAGTGCGAGTGTGTACCTTGCTGAGGTCGCACTCTGATGAGACGCGTTTGATCTCGGCTCTGATGAAGCCGTCCAGCACCGTCTGGAACAGATTCACCACCAGCGGCACCTCGCCCTTCTTCTTCTGCGCAGCTAAACTCGACACTTTAGTTTTATACCCCTGCAGCAGACCCTGATAACTGATCTGAGGGTTCTGTTCATCACACACACACACAGTCAGAAAACAGTCACCGAAAGTGAACAGTCAATAAACAGTAAAGTCAGTACAGTGTGTGTGTTCCTCACCGAGAGCGAGTACATGCTCTTAATTGTGTCTCTAAACTGCGTCGTGGCCGTGAAGAAAATCACCTCCGTCTCTGAGAGGGACTTGGCCCTGGACTGTAGATCATTCATCTGAGGGGAATACACATCAACCACACACATCAACCACTACGCACGTCAACAACCACGCACGTCAACAACCACGCACGTCATCAACCACGCACGTCATCAACCACGCACGTCATCAACCACGCACGTCAACAACCACGCACGTCAAGAACACAAATCAACTACACAGGTCAACAACCACACACATCAACGACACATGTCAACAACTACACACATCAACCACACACATCAACCACACACATCAACCACTACGCACGTCAACAACCACGCACGTCATCAACCACGCACGTCATCAACCACGCACGTCATCAACCACGCACGTCATCAACCACGCACGTCAACAACCACGCACGTCAACAACCACGCACGTCAACAACCACGCACGTCAAGAACACAAATCAACTACACAGGTCAACAACCACACACATCAACGACACATGTCAACAACCACACACATCAACCACACACATCAACCACTACGCACGTCAACAACCACGCACGTCATCAACCACGCACGTCAACAACCACGCACGTCAACAACCACGCACGTCATCAACCACGCACGTCATCAACCACGCACGTCATCAACCACGCACGTCATCAACCACGCACGTCAACAACCACGCACGTCAACAACGACACACGTCAAGAACACAAATCAACTACACAGGTCAACAACCACACACATCAACGACACATGTCAACAACTACACACATCAACCACACACATCAACCACACACATCAACCACACACATCAACCACTACGCACGTCAACAACCACGCACGTCATCAACCACGCACGTCATCAACCACGCACGTCATCAACCACGCACGTCATCAACCACGCACGTCAACAACCACGCACGTCAACAACCACGCACGTCAACAACCACGCACGTCAACAACCACGCACGTCAACAACGACACACGTCAAGAACACAAATCAACTACACAGGTCAACAACCACACACATCAATGACACATGTCAACAACTACACACATCAACCACACACATCAACAACTACACACGTCGTCAACCACAGACATCGTCAACCACAGTCGTCGTCAAAAAACAACAACCGTCAACAACGACACACGTCAACAACGACACACGTCAAGAACACAAATCAACTACACAGGTCAACAACGACGCACGTCAACAACCACGCACGTCATCAACCACGCACGTCATCAACCACACGTCGTCAACCACTACACACGTCAACCACTACACACGTCGTCAACCACTACACACGTCAACAACCACACACGTCGTCAACCACACACGTCAACAACGACACACGTCAAGAACACAAATCAACTACACAGGTCAACAACCACACACGTCAACAACTACACACGTCAACCACACACATCAACAACTACACACGTCAACAACTACACACGTCAACAACTACACACGTCAACCACACACATCAACAATTACATGCGTCACCAACTACACACGTCAACCACACACGTCAACTACACACGTCAACAACTACACACATCAACCACACACATCAACAATTACATGCGTCACCAACTACACACGTCAACAACACAAATTAACTATACACGTCAACCACACAAATCAACTACACACGTCAACAACTACACACATCAACAACTACAAACGTCAACCACACAAATCAACGACACGCGTCACCAACTACACACATCAACAACTACACACGTCAACCACACAAATCAACTACACACGTCAACAACTACACACATCAACCACACACATCAACAATTACATGCGTCACCAAATACACACGTCAACAACACAAATTAACTACACACGTCAACAACTACACACATCAGCAACTACAAACGTCAACCACACAAATCAACAATTACATGCGTCACCAAATACACACGTCAACAACACAAGTTAACTACACACGTCAACAACTACACACGTTAAGTACACGCGTCAACAACTACACACGTCAACAACTACACTCGTCAAGTACACACATGAACAACTATACATGTCAAGTACAAACGTCAAAAACTACACACGTCAACCACACATCAACTACACACGTCAACCACACAAATCAACTACACACGTCAACCACACACATCAACAACTACACACGTCAACAACTACACACGTCAACCACACACATCAACAATTACATGCGTCACCAACTACACACGTCAACCACACACGTCAACAACTACACACATCAAACACACACATCAACAATTACATGCGTCACCAAATACACACGTCAACAACACAAATTAACTACACACGTCAACAACTACACACATCAACAACTACAAACGTCAACCACACAAATCAACAATTACATGCGTCACCAAATACACACGTCAACAACACAAGTTAACTACACACGTCAACAACTACACACGTTAAGTACACGCGTCAACAACTACACACGTCAACAACTACACTCGTCAAGTACACACATGAACAACTATACATGTCAAGTACAAACGTCAAAAACTACACACGTCAACCACACATCAACTACACACGTCAACCACACAAATCAACTACACACGTCAACCACACACATCAACAACTACACACGTCAACAACTACACACGTCAACCACACACATCAACAATTACATGCGTCACCAACTACACACGTCAACCACACACGTCAACAACTACACACATCAACCACACACATCAACAATTACATGCGTCACCAAATACACACGTCAACAACACAAATTAACTACACACGTCAACAACTACACACATCAGCAACTACAAACGTCAACCACACAAATCAACAATTACATGCGTCACCAAATACACACGTCAACAACACAAGTTAACTACACACGTCAACAACTACACACGTTAAGTACACGCGTCAACAACTACACACGTCAACAACTACACTCGTCAAGTACACACATGAACAACTATACATGTCAAGTACACACGTCAAGTACACACGTCAAAAACTACACACGTCAACCACACATCAACTACACACGTCAACCACACAAATCAACTACACACGTCAACCACACACGTCAACCACACAACAACTACAAATCAAGTACACACGTCAATAACTACATACGTAAACCACACACATCAAATACACATGCCAACAACTACACAACTGCACACGTCAGCTACACACGTCTTCAGCTACACACGTCAACAACTACACGCATCAACACCTACACACAAGCTACACCCGTCAACAAGTACACACGTCAACCACACACATCAACTACACACGTCAAGTACACGTCAACAAGTACATACATCAACAACTATACACACATCAACAACTACACACGTCAACCACACAGGTCAACCACACAAATCAACTACACGCGTCAACCACACACATCAACTACACACGCCAACAACTGCACACGTCAGCTACACGCGTCAACAACTGCACACCTCAGCTACACGTGTCAACAACTGCACACCTCAGCTACACACGTCAGCTACACACGTCAACAAATACACACGTCAGCTCCACACATCATCAGCCCCAAACGTCAACAACTACGCACGTCAGCTCCACACACGTCAACTACACAAGTCGTCAGCTACACACGTCTGCTACACACAACTACACACGTCAACAACTACACACGTCAACAGCTACACACATCAGCTAAAACACGTTAACAAGTACACTTGTCAGCTACACACGTGAACAACTACTCACGTCAGCTACACACAACAACTACACACGTAAACTACACACATCAACAACGACACGTCAGCTACACACATCAACAACTACACGTCAAGAAACTAAACACACACCATGTAAAACATGCAAAGTGAACACAAACGTCACCAAGTATTACCAGGTAAGTGTCCAGGACCTGAGTGCAGAATAACAGAGTGTATGTACACACACACACACACACACACACACACACACACACACACACACACACACACACACACACACAGAGACAACAGACAGACAGACAGACACACACACACACACACACACACACACACACACACACACACCTGATTTCCCAGGAACTCATCGAGCTGGCGTAGCTCCATGGCGCTGGTGATCTGGCGGTTGAGCGAGTCGTTGCTCTGCTCCTGGACTCGAGTCCCGCGGCTGATCTTAATGCTCTGACGTTTCCTCTTGGTAAGTGAGGACGGAGACGAAGACGTGGGGGAGTTACTGTTTGACCTCTTAACTGTACCATCAGACACAAACATAAACAAAAACAAACAGCAGTCTAAACATTTTATTAATGAACTAGAACTGTGTGCTCTTACACTCCTACATAAATAAATAAATAAGACGATGTAATTCTATAGACCTGACGCACTGACACAGTTCAGTTACACCCCATTTATTTATTTTGTTCATCTCATCCTTCTAGTTCTTTCCCTTCTTTTATAATTACTTCCTTTAATTTCTCATTTTCCCCTTTTATCTCTCTCTCTCTCCTCACCGTGCTCGTCTCTCTCTCTCTCTCTCTCTCTCCTCACCGTGCTCGTCTCTCTCTCTCTCTCTCTCTCCTCACCGTGCTCGTCTCTCTCTCTCTCTCTCTCTCTCTCTCCTCACCGTGCTCGTCTCTCTCTCTCTCTCTCTCCTCACCGTGCTCGTCTCTCTCTCTCTCTCTCTCTCCTCACGTTTTCTCGTCTCTCTCTCTCTCTCCCTCTCCCTCTCTCTCCCTCTCTCTTCTCTCTTCTCTCCCTCTCTCTTCTCTCTCTCCCTCTCTCTCTCTCTTCTCTTCCTCTCTCTCCCTCTCTCTTCTCTCTCTCTCTCTCTCTCTCTCTCTCCCTCTCTCTTCTCTCTCTCTCCGCCTCTCCCTCTCTCTTCTCTCTTCTCTCTCTCTCTCTGTCTCCCCCTCTCTCTCTCTCCCTCTCTCTTCTCTCTTCTCTCTCTTTCCCTCTCCCTCTCTCTTCTCTCTCTTCTCTCCCTCTCTCTCCCTCTCCCTCTCTCTCCCTCTCTTTTCCCTCTCTCTTCTCTCTTCTCTCTCTCTCTCCCTCTCTCTTCTCTCTCTTTTCCCTCTCCCTCTCTCTTCTCTCTCTCTCTCTCTCTCTCTCTCTCTCTCTTTCTTCTCTCTCTCTTTCTCTTCTCTCTCTCTCTCCTCTCTCTCTCTCTCTTCTCTCTCTTCTCTCTCCTCTCTTCTCTCTCTTCTCTCTCTCTCTCTTTCTTCTCTCTCTCTCTTCTCTCTCTTCTCTCTCTCTCTTTCTTCTCTCTCTTTCTTCTCTCTCTCTCTTCTCTCTCTCCTCTCTCTCTCCTCTCTCTGTGTCTCTCTCTCTCTCTTCTCTTTCTTCTCTCTCTCTCGGTGTCTCTCTCTCTTCTCTCTCTCTCTTCTCTCTCTCTTCTCTCTCTCCTCTCTCTCCTCACTCTTCTCTCTCTTCTCTCTCTCTCTCTTTCTTCTCTCTCTCTCTTCTCTCTCTTCTCTCTCTCTC
>QNUK01000593.1:46837-54337 GCA_013621035.1 Clarias magur
CTCTCTCTCTCTCTCTCTCTCTCTCCTCACCGTGCTCGTCTCTCTCTCTCTCTCTCTCTCTCCTCACCGTGCTCGTCTCTCTCTCTCTCTCTCTCTCTCCTCACCGTGCTCGTCTCTCTCTCTCTCTCTCTCTCTCTCCTCACCGTGCTCGTCTCTCTCTCTCTCTCTCTCTCTCCTCCCCGTGCTCGTCTCTCTCTCTCTCTCTCTCTCTCCTCACCGTGCTCGTCTCTCTCTCTCTCTTCTCCACCGTGCTACGTCTCTCTCTCTCCTCTCTCTCTCTCTCCTCACCGTGCTCGTCTCTCTCTCTCTCTCTCTCTCTCTCCTCACCGTGCTCGTCTCTCTCTTCTCTCCTTCTCCTCACCGTTGCTCGTGCTCTCTCTCTCTCTCTCTCTCCTCACCGTGCTCGTCTCTCTCTTCTCTCTCATCTCTCTTCCTCACCGTGCTCGTCTCTCTCTCTTCTCTCTCTCTCTTCTCACCGTGCATCTCTCCTCTCTCTTCTCTCTCTCTCTCTTTCTTCTCTCTCTCTCTTCTCTCTCTTCTCTCTCTCTCTTTCTTCTCTCTCTTTCTTCTCTCTCTCTCTTCTCTCTCTCCTCTCTCTCTCCTCTCTCTGTGTCTCTCTCTCTCTCTTCTCTTTCTTCTCTCTCTCTCGGTGTCTCTCTCTCTTCTCTCTCTCTCTTCTCTCTCTCTTCTCTCTCTCTCTTCTCTCTCTCCTCTCTCTCTCCTCTCTCTGTGTCTCTCTCTCTCTCTTCTCTTTCTTCTCTCTCTCTCGGTGTCTCTCTCTCTTCTCTCTCTCTCTTCTCTCTCTCTTCTCTCTCTCTCTTCTCTCTCTCCTCTCTCTCTCCTCTCTCTGTGTCTCTCTCTCTCTCTTCTCTTTCTTCTCTCTCTCTCGGTGTCTCTCTCTCTTCTCTCTCTCTCTTCTCTCTCTCTTCTCTCTCTCCTCTCTCTCCTCTCTCTCCTCTCTCTTCTCTCTCTCTCTCTCTCTCTCTCTCTCTCTCTCTCTCTCCCTCTCCGTAAGGACCACCGGAGTGTCTCTGAGCTCGGTGTCAAAGGTGTGTCCTTACAAGGTACACACTGATTGATTGATACTCTGGTAAGAAAAAAACAACCAAAAGAAACGAGACAGGTGCTAATATTAACGACCATACTGTCCATTTTACGCTAACATCCGTGAGCTTGGAGACGGCCTGCGGACGGAAGGATGTCGATGGTGATGCTGTTGCTCACATCCGGTTTTTTTTTTTTTTTTTTTCATTCTGAGACGTGTAATGGTCGTGTCCCTGAGGTTTCTTTTACAGGCAGAGAGAGGAAGAGAGGAGAGTGCTATTGATTTTTATTGCGTTCATCGACTGGCTGCAATGATATTTACTCATTTGCTTTGTGCATCTTTATACTACATACACTGCCATAACGTACGTGTGTGTGTGTGTGTTCGTGCGTGTCTAATAAAGCCTCTCTTTTACCATGCTTACTCACTCGTCCCCATCATGTCCCACTTCCTGCAGAAAAAGACTACAACAGCCAGTGCGAGAGGCAGCCGATCGGACGCACGCTCTTCCGCCAGTTCTGCGATACCAGACCGGAGCTGAGACGCTGCGTAAAGTTCCTGGATGCCGTGGTAAGACCGTGATCGCGTTATTTTACGTATTTTCCGTCATGATTTAACGGTCCTGACAAGAAGGAATTCGTTACAACGAACCCTCAGCTTTAAAACTTCCCATAAACTATAGAGCGTGCGCTCATGCCCGTCTCATGGTCGCCATGGTGATCGCGTGACATGATAAACCTGCAGGAAATGTTTTCAAAATGAAACCTTTTCAACATTTCAAGATGACTTACAGTATGTAGCTAGGTGTGCGTCAGCAGGCTGTATTATAATTTGTGTTTATTGTATTTCATGCTAAACACTTTTATTTCCAGCAGCACCTCAGAATACAAATGTAATCCTTGTCCAATAGGAAGCAATGTAAATGCAGATAATCCATTCCAGCCTCCCAAAAATATCACAAATATTACCAATTCCCATCGGTATAATCATACTTTTTGCACATAAAAACAATCAAAACATTTAGAAATGACGTGTAAATGAAGTAAAATATGAAATAAATAGACATTAAACGTGACTTAAAGCACCGGCTGCTTTAAAAACCAAACTGAAAGCGGCTCCCTTTTCTTCTTGCTACCGTCCTTGATAACATTCCTGGGACCCGCGGTGCTGCGTCTTCACTAAATCTTACACAAAATGCCAAAAAAATAAAAAAAAAGTAAACTCACTTTGCTTGGCTAAGTTTTTTTTTTTGTTTTTTTTTTTGGATTTTTCCCCGATTTTCTCCCTAATTTAGTCGTGTCCAATTCCTCCCCGTCACTAGGGGGCGCTCCCACATTAAGGCTACTACTACCACTCAGCCGGGAGGGCCGAAGACTATCACGTGTTTCCTCCGAACCACGTGACGCCAGCCGACCGCATCTTTTCGAACTGCTCGCTCGCGCACCGTTGGGGGCGGCGTAACACACTCGGAGGACGGCGCTATCCGCTCCCTCCGCTGCGCGAGCTCACAGACGCCCCTGCTGGCTGTAGAGCCGTGATTAATGTGGGAGCACTATGTACCTCTCATCCCTCCCCTCTGAGAGAGCTCGGCCAATCAGCTCTCTCTAGACCTCCGGCTGCGAGAGGTTACAGCACCACCCGGGATTCGAACTAGCGATCTCCGGATGATAGGGCGAGCGCTTTAACCACTGCGCCACTCGGAGGCCCTGAGGCAAACAAGTTTTGAACGGCTCCTGGACGTGCACACGACTTAGCCGGCGTTCGGGTCGGTTCATTCACTCGTATGCAGTGTTGGGTGTAACGCGTTACAAAGTACAAAGTAACGCGTTCGAGTACTCGGATTCCTTTTTTGATGCAGCGAGTAATCTACCGCGTTCACTCCGCCATTCAAGTCCTCAGTTACTCAGTTACTTTTTCAAAAATGTCATCCGTTATTCAGACAATTTATGTAATCCGTGAGCCAGACGGCAGTCATTCCCAATCACGCCCCCCTCTGTTATTCCTGCTGTTATACCCCGATCTCTCACCTATGCGGTTTGACTATGCGAGGGCCGACGCGCGGAACGATGGAACCCTAATCACAGCGCCGAAACTGGCGGTGAATCCTGATGAACCGTACTTACGGCCACCGCGCGACACCGCGTAGGTGAGATACGAGTATTACTGTAGTAGTTAACAGATTCAGGGCCAAACTTCACTGAGCGATGACGGTAGAATAATTATAAAGGTCTCGACTAAAACAACATGCATGAGGAAGCACAAAGGGGTTTTCATCTTCTGCAACGGAAAAGTTACTCGAACTAGTTACTTTTTATCAGAACGTAACGCTGTAATGTAACGGATTAACTTTTTGAAGACGGTAATTTTGTAACGTAATTAGTTACTTTACAAAGTAACGTCCCCCGAAAGTTATTACTTTAAGTTGTTAAAATGATCCTGTATGTTTAACTCTTTTTAGACAAGAAAACAAGACGGCCACTTTTTATATTATGCGTTTAATTATTATCGGTCTTGGATTACTTTGCGTGTCCGCCGTACAAGCCGGCTCGAGTCGTTAGCATACTTCATTTCCGTGAAAAGAAAAAAAAGAAAAAAAAAAGATTAGCGTCATTGAAGAAGCATGACGAGTCAGTTTACTAATAAATCTTAAAAATATCAGTGTGGTGAAAGACGGTAACAGTAACAGGCTTTGTGTTGGGGCGTATCCCACCACAGTTTAACAGCACAGCCTGCAGCGTGTTACTGTCACGCTGCCCAGCCCCAGGCGAGAGCTGAAGCAGGTCTGACTCTTCTGCACTACATCTCTATGTAAAGATCAGCGTTTTGCCCGCTAGCTAACACCCACTCATAAACCACCGCTGTCGCGTTTCACTCCTTCCGACGGCTAGCCGAGAAGAAACCGTGTTAGCTGCGACAGTTATACGCGTCATGTCATGAACAGTGAAAAGTAGGGCTTTCTACAGTAGATAATAATAAAGAATCGAGGCCTCTAAGCAAATCCAACGGTGAAGCTCTTCAGCTCAGGTTCAGATGGATTTGATATAGTCCGGGTTTGAGTCAGAGTCTGGATGTCCCGAAGGTACGGTCGAGCGCGAGCAGGCGCTCCTTTTTTTTTTTTTGCGGACAAATCTGGCTTTGTTGCGGTCGGGCGTGTGCGAGCGTTGTCGAGTTCTCGGTTGTAGTCAGCGGGTGAGGAAGTTGTAACGCCACGTTGACATTCTGTGCAGGAAATGAGAAAAAAGTCGAAGACAAAGTAGGGCTGAGGGACGCGAGAAAACAGACTACATGCTGACACCTGAAGGAAGTTCAACAATATTATCTTTTGAAAAATTTTATTTATTTATTTATTTATTTATTTATTAAATAAAAAAAAATGTAAACTTCAAAAATAAATAAATAAATAACTTCAAAATGTTTAAAAGCATTTTTTTTTAAAATCCAAGTCTGGAGAGTATTTAGCCAATCACGGATGGCCGATGTGTCCGGATGATGCGTAAGAGGGCGGATGGCGCTCTCGTCCGCGTGCGCCGCTCTTCTCTTTGATCGAGCGCAAGCAGCGACTTTTGAACAGATGTCTAGTGTCCACAGTTGACGCATCTTCTCTTGCACTCTCCCAGTTTGGTAGCTACGGTAAGAAATCGCAGAAAAGTGCATCATCACCCGCTTCGTCGTCGTTCCGTTCCCGAGCCGTAGTACAAACGTCCTTCAGGTCTGCGTCACGTTCCTTTGTTGTGAAGACTCCAAAAGTAAAGGCAAAAAGACTTCCTGTTGTTGTCCTGTCACCTCTTCTGTAAAAGCCTTCCTGTTTCATTTTGTAGGCCGAATATGAAGTAACCCCAGACGAAAAGAGGAAGGTGTGCGGCCAGGAGCTTCTTGAAAAGTATTTAAATCCAAAGGTATTTCTTTACACACTTTATATTGAGTTTATTGGACTGATAAAGTGGGGACATTTGGCCGGTGCTCGTCTGGCGGAAAGTACTTTTTTTCTAATTTCTTATTTATAAAACTTAAAGAGAGGAAAAAGCTTTTAGTTTTTATCGCTTTGGATTGAAACACCGCTGCGTTCGACGGACGGTCCTCATAATGTAAATCAAACCTGCCGTGTGTGTGTGTGTGTGTGTGTGTGTGTGTGTGTTTGCAGTCAGAGGACCATGTCCCCGAGGTGGTGGAGGAGATGGTGTCTAAATGTGCCGAGCGCTTGGAACAGGAGCCGTGTAAAGAGCTCTTCATGGAGTGCACCAAGTGAGTCTCCGTTACAAGACCTAAACAAACAAACCTTCAATTTGATGTGTTAAGTGATATCATTACCACATATTGTGCGTGTGTGCGTGTGTGCGTGTGTGTGTGTGTGTGTGTGTTTGCGCTTTAGGCTGATCCATGACTACCTGAGCGTGGCCCCTTTCGCAGACTACCTCGACAGCATCTTCTTCAACCGCTTCCTCCAGTGGAAATGGCTCGAGAGGTACCACCTTCAACAACCCCCCCCCCCCCCCCCCCCCAAAAAAAACCCCGCAAGATTTAAAAACCCCGCAAGATTTAAACCTTCGATTGGCCGAATTCTCATCCGAAAAACATATTCGTTTCGTGTGTGTGTGTGGTACAAATGGAAATGATGTGACGTTAATTTCTCCTGATGTTCCTGAGAAGCTCTAAATAAATTCCTTGGAGGTTTAGGCCGAAGTTTATTTACGAAGCCGACGTTCATGCAAGCCAGATGTGAACCCTGCACCCTGCTGTTTATTTGTATTTTGTTTCCTCTGAAAGAAATGTTAAAGCTGAAATAAAGCGAGAGCGAGCCCTGGATGAAATCCAACCTTAAAGCTTAACTTTTCGTTCAGATTCGATGCACTCGTGATGATCATGATGGATCATGCATGTTATACGCATGATCTCCAGTGCTGATGTCTTCTCTCTCTCTCTCTCTCTCTCTGTCTCTAACAGACAGCCGGTTACAAAAAACACATTCCGTCAGTACAGGGTATTGGGAAAGGGCGGGTTCGGCGAGGTGAGTTTCACTTCTTTATTTTCTGTATGATGTATAGGAAGCTATATCTCGTGCATGAAAACCCTCACACCTAATCATACTGTAAACGTTCCGACGCTGTAATATCATGATGATTTTTAAAACATTTTTTGGTTTCTCTGTTAATACATTTCAAGAGAGATGTAATCTGAACATTCCCTGGTGCATACACACAGTCGAAATGGCCACTACGCGGAAATATTTTCCCGTCCAGGCGGCGCGTAGCCGTGAGCCGTTTCCTGTGTTGATGCGCTCCGGCTCTCACTTTGTTTAAAGAACCTCGACAGACCTTAATGACCATAAAAGAGCATCTCTAGAAGAAACTTTCCAAAGCATGAACTCCTCATCCACTTCTTTTTTTTTTTCTTTCTTTCTTTTTTTGCGCTCCAAGGTCTGCGCGTGTCAGGTGCGGGCAACGGGGAAGATGTACGCCTGCAAGAAGTTAGAAAAGAAACGCATCAAAAAGAGAAAAGGCGAATCCATGGCGCTGAACGAGAAGCAAATTCTCGAAAAAGTCAACAGCCGGTTCGTCGTAAGTATTTCATTATTCACTTTGGGGTTTGGCTTTGTCGTCATGTTTAGAAATTCGGGCCGGTCTCCCGCGTGTGCGTGTGTGTGTGTGTGTGTGTGTGTGTGTGTGTGTGTGTGTGTGTGTGTGTGTGTGTGGACAAAAAAAAAAAATCTGCTTTTTTTTTTTTGGTTTTTGTTTTGCCTTTTTTAAAAATTTTAATTCATTTCTGTATTTGCTGGATTTTAAAAAAGCTAATTAGATTTGTGACCTCATACCAGTAGAGCCCCTCCCACCGGCGTGTTTCTCATGAGGGGCGTGGCTTAGCAGTAGCATTTACATACAGTAGACACTGAAATGGTGCATTCAGAGTAGGAGTGAAAATTGAGGTAGGAAAGTACATTATCTAAGGGGTATTTCAGCTAAAGCATTAACACACACACACGTGCACACACACACACACACACACACACATGCACACACACTCTCTTTGGGACCTGTGTTAAATATGCAACCTTAAAAAAAAAAAAAGGGAAAAAAAAGCCCAATTAGAATGTACAGTATCTCATCATGACCGCAGGACGGATACGAACTTGGCCTCGCTTCCTTTCGGCGCGCGAGTCCTCGCTCTGACCCGCTCGATTTCAGATCCGCGTTGACCTTTAACATTTAACGTTTTATAACGTCATTATGCTGGAAAATCTTCTCATCTTCATTTTATGGTTTGTGTATCTTTTTGTTCCTTTCCAGATCATTTGCTTTTATAACTTGACATAAAAAGAAATCAAATAAAAACGCCTCCTATCTCGGATCTGATAACCGCTGTCATTTCGAAGATACGCGCGCTAATTTAAAAAAAGTTTGTGCACCCCTGACCACGACGTCTTCCTCGAACTGTTCCGTTAAATACATAATTGTCTGCAA